>JAQQZR010000024.1:520815-531229 GCA_030068235.1 Notoglanidium macrostoma
TGTGACGGGCGCGCTGAGGTAGGAGGGGGTGCGGTGCGGGGTGTGACGGGCGCGCTGAGGTAGGAGGGGGTGCGGTGCGGGGTGTGACGGGCGCGCTGAGGTAGGAGGGGGTGCGGTGGGGGGTGTGACGAGCGCGCTGAGGTAGGAGGGAGCGCGGATGGGCAAATTCAAATAACACCAATTTCATCTCATACTAAACGTCTGCACTCTGACAGTAGCGCAGCTGCACATCACAGCTTTATATTAATGCGCTTACGTTATGGTTTCTATAGCAACAGCTCATTGATGTGGTGAGGTTTTCTGTAAGGAGTAGAGTGTGTGTGTGTGTGTGTGTGTGTGTGTGTGTGTGTGTCCTGTATGAAGGAGTCTCCAGTGTCAGAGGTAAAGCTGGAACTTCCAGACATCCTCAGTGCAGAGGAGTTTACACTAACATGAGCTGTGATTTTTGTTTTTTTGGTCTTGTTAATTTCGTGCGAGGGGAAATAAAACCGGTGAGAGAAAGGCTGTTGGTAGCTGCTATAATGTGCAAGAGGTGAGAACTTGTTTAATGGACATTTTACAAATGGAACCGTAAACAGATAAAAAGTATGACCTTTTGTTCTTTAATAATGAATGTGTTATTATTGGTAAATGCCTGTAATATAAGAGGAATTAAGACATGCTGTTACAGAAAATAATGAACTTTGGAGTAATAACAGTAACAGTAACTCTGCTCCATCACACCAGCCTGTAGTGGATGATTTTCCCGTTACAGCACAACACACAGAGTGCAGAGCTTAACTGAACTCAAAATGGAAAATATCTAATATTAAAATGAGGACTTGCTGGATATTGAATACATACCCCCCCCCCCCCCCCAGTTATTAGGGAGTGGGCCGTACTCGTCGCCGTATCCGTCTCCTCTGCAGTCTGAGAGCAGTAAATGGGAGGCGATGATGAAGGCCAATGAGAGTCTGCTGAAGGAGAAGGAGCTCCTCATCGACAGGTATTTATATACACACACACACACACACACACCTGCACGTCAATCACACGTCGTTTTAAAAGAGCTTTCACACCTATCAGTCCATTTGCTGAATCTGAATCAAAGTGAAATTGATTCTTTTGATTCAATTGCTAATTGGACTGGACAGTGTAACATCATAATCAATATAACAATATAGAATCGTGATTTATGTGCTGATACACTTTTTGAGATACCATAGTTATCTTTTTATACTTTTTAATATTTAAAAATGAAAATCTTTCTCAGTAAAATTATCAAAAGTTTATTTTTAAGTGCAGTTCTGCACTCCTGCTGACAGCTTGTTTGGAAACTTGTATATCCTGTGACGCTTATCGCGTCTCGAAGAATATCACGATTTAGTACCTGGAAATATTCTACAGAAAACACACAGTATGTTCGATTCACTTCCTGAGTCGATTCCGAGTCGAATCGCTTTTTTATCTGTTTATCCGAATCAAGTGACCGTCTAATTGATGTTCATGTGAGTAATGTTTCCACAGGAGTGATCGGTGTGTTCATTGGATGCTCTGGCTCACAGGGTTGTTACCTTTGTTGTTTGTTTTTGTAATCTGTTGTTGTTGTTGTTGTCGTTGTAGGCAGAAGCAGCAGCTATATCAGCTCGAGCAGCGTCTCCGAGAGAGCGAGCTGCAGGTCCATGGAGCTCTGATGGGGCGAGGCGCTCCGTTCGCTGACGTCTGCCTGCTCAGACTGCAGGTCTCTCATATAGCCCTCTCTACAGTGCCAGAATGTTGAAGCTTTTCTCTTTGTAGTCTAGTATATTTTATCTTCAAGACATTAATCACATGATCATGATGCACCGAACACGATGGAGTCAAACACCAGGCCTCATTTATCAGTCTTTTAGTAAAGATGTGTGTAAAGGTTTGTTTGTGTCAAACCCAATAAACTATTACTGCCAGGTTCACAAAAGTTTCAGAAACACTTAATCGCGAGGTGTTACTGACGCGGAAAACTAAATTTCCTGTGTAAATGCTCGTACAGGTGATTTTGCGAATGAATCTGTACGTCTCGAGCCTGATAAACGACACAGAATGATTTGATGTATGTCAGGAGGCGCAGCGCGAGAACGCTTTCCTGCGTGCCCAGTTTGCCGAGCGCAGCGACTCGTTCGCTCAGGAGAAGCTGGAGGCGGACCGGCGTCTGGGAGCCGTGGAGGCGGAGACTCAGCGTCTGAGCGACAGTCTGAAGGAGAGCGTGGAGAAACACGCCGAGGAGCTGAGAAAGCAGGAGGAGAGGGTGAGCACCGCAAAGCACAGATACTACGGAGCGTTAAATGTGGTATACGGTACAAATCTGCGCGTGTTTGTTGTAGATCCGCAACCGAGACAAGCACATCAACAGCCTGAAGAAGAAATGCCAGAAGGAGGCGGAGCAGAACCGAGAGAAGCAGCAGCGCATCGAGACGCTGGAGCGTTACCTCGCTGACCTTCCCACCATGGAGGACTACCAGGGCCAGAGGAAACAGGTACGAGCAGATCTCTCACACACACACACACACACACACACACACACACACACGCGCGCGCACAATACTTCAACACCATCGCTCTCTTAACTTTCAGCTGAATTCTTATCTACAATATTCTTCCCAATTTTTTCAAAAATCGCATGCTGTAAAACCTTGATGAAGTTTTCCAGATGAGAGGAAATGTGCACTGCATTCTGGGGCAATTTCCTATTTTACAGATCTTACTCAGATTGTTTCTAATAAGGTTCTGTATATGTTCCAGATTATTTCTATGAGGATTAAAAAAAAACCTCAGTTGTAACTTTTAATACAATTCCTGCACCATCCGTCTGCAACGTGACCCCGTTACATTCATTCAGCTGAACGCTAGGCTGGCTGGGTCTTACGCGTGTGTGTGTGTGTGTGTGTGTGTGTGTGTGTGTGTGGTAGCTGGAGGCAGCAGAACAGAAGGTGGATGAGCTGCAGGGATTGGTGGAGGAACTGGAGGCTCAGCTGAAAGAGGTGCGAGCAGCCAATCGTACTAAAGACGGACAACTGGAGGAACAAAAGCACAGAGAGAGGGAGCTGCTCGCTACAGTTACTAGGTACACACACACACACACACACATACACACCCACACCTTTCTAAGTGCATTGGTGTACCAAGAACATTATTTATTCCAAATCAGTCTGTGTGGAAAATAAAGCGTCCATCATCTGACCAATGTTTCTTAAAGCGTTCCAGCATCAGCAATGAGCCAATCAGGTTACAGTATATTATTCATTTTTGTAGTTTTAAGATTTGCACTGGATCTTTATTTATGTAGCACTTTTAATTTTATTGTTATTCATATACAAATCCAGACCACACTAATTAATCAATCAGTGAAAAGGGGGCGGGGCCATGTAGGTCTGTGGGCGTTTCCTAATCAAATATTCATGAAGTCCTAGCATGTCTGTGCTCTTTTATGGTCTCTGAGGACACGCGCGTTGTTTACCCCAGTGCACCATACAGAGAGATGACAGGTGTGTGATTTTGCTGTCCAGTCTGCAGGCCCGGGTGCAGGAGGGGCTGGACGATGGAGCTCGGTTGCCGTCTCTGGACGTCGAGAAGCTCCAAGAGGAAAACGTGACTTTGAAAGAAGAGCAGCAGAAATTAAAAAAGGTAACATTTGTACATAAATAATGACATTTGTCACTTTATTCTCACAACTATGAGTGGATATACAGCACTGAACACCGAGCAAGGTCAGGACCAAACCTGATGGAAGTTGTAGAACATGCCTGAGTGCGCTTGAGACGTTCGAGAGCGTTAGCAGTGATGCTTGAATGGAATTTGTCGTTTCAGGTTATAGAGAAGCAGCTGAGGATGATGGAGCAGCTCAGCTCACAGATCAGGGTGTGTGCTTAATCCAGTACTTCATCCAAACATGCTAGCATTGCCAATGGTGAAAGGTCATGGGGGCAGCTGACATGTTAAAGATTATTTTAATGTGATTATAACTGTATTGTAGATTTTACAGCCTTATTTAGCATTAAAGAGAAGTTCTATTGGTGAACCCCTGAGGGCAGGTGAACCTTCGAGAATGCTCCTGAGTTTAAAGCGTGTGTGTGCGTGTGTGTGTTTCCTCAGAGTGTACAGCAGCAGCTAGCGGAGGAGGAGAGCAGCGGTCAGGCTCTGAGAGACGAGCTGAACTCGAAAGATCAGGAGCTGCTGCAGTTACGCTCGGCTGTGAAGGAGGTGAGCTTTCAATCTAGAGTTTTGTCTCGTTTCAGTTTTGTGTAATTACTGCAGACTGCCTTGAGGGGGCAGTAGAGTTAAGTTTATATTCTCTACTATGCTGTAATGGGAGAAGCATCCCATTTCTCAAGAATTATTCCAGCATTTATTACTGGTTTTATTTATTACATTACTGTATTGTTTGGACTGTACACGGTGTCAGGAGATTTCAGACACACACTCTCATATTTTCTCTCTCTCTCTCACACACACACACACACACACACACACACACACACACACACACACACACACACACCCCTTGTGCAAATGTGTTCCACATATGGGCACATTGCATTTGTAACGCAAACACTTATTGCGTCTCGAAGTGTCCTGGACATCCGAGGACCTGAACTCCATGTCATGTGCCGCCCACAGGGGCAGATACTTTTCTCTGTGAAGATTTTAGGAAAAACACACCCTTCATGGTGGAGAACTCGTAACTCCTTCTTTACACTTCTTGTTTGGTAAAACATTCATTTTTAAATGTTGAGTCTGACAGGGCGTGTAGCGTTCCTCCTGCGGCAGTAGCTCCGACCGTAAACACACGGGTAAATGGTGAGGTTACAACCAGCCTACAACACGCTACAGTGTGCACACGTCATTCACTACACACACACACACACACACACACACACACACACACACACGTCATTTAGATTATAATTGATGTTTTAAAGATTCTAGAATAAAATATTTTGGCCTGACAGATCTTGAGAAAGTGTGTGTGTGTGTGTGTGTGTGTGTGTTTCAGCTGTCTGCACAGAGCCAGGAGCTGATGGAGCAGAGTGTGTGTCTGCGTGAGCGTCTGCAGGTCGAGTCGAGTGTGTGTGATGTGCGAGTCACTCAGCAGCTGCTCAGTGAAATGGCGTCGTGCCTCACTGACCTGCGCTCCCTCTGCAGCGTCCTCACACACACCGCACACGGCCGAGACCCCAACCTGTCCCTGCTGCTGGGGATCAGCGGTGAGAACACACACACACACACACACACACACACACACACACACACACACACACACACACACACACACACACTGAAAGTGGTGTGTGAAAGCAGACATGTATGCTTGTATTATTTATATTATATTCTTTAATATTTTTTTAGCATGAAATCGTGAAATGTTTCAGTAGTAATGGGAGTAAGTAGAAATTGTGTGTGTGTGTGTGTGTGTGTGTGTGTGTGTGTGTGTGTGTGTAGCTCCTGCTGTATCAGAGGCATCTGAAGATTGGCTGAATCCTGCAGTTCTACAGAGGAAACTCCAGGAGGCGCTGCAGCTTAGACGTGACGTGGAGGACCTGCGGAACACCGTCTCGGACCGCTACGCCCAGGACATGGGGGAGAACTGCACCACGCAGTAACGCAGAACCCAAACTGCAACCAGAACCAGAAGGATCTGAATGAGAACTGACGGAACCAAAATCAGAAGAAGCTACATGAGAACCAAATCCTGAACATGATTTGTCAGAACTACACCCAGAACCAGAAGAGCCAGAACAGAAGGGTTGGTAGAACCAGAACTCCCTACAGAACTAAACGAGAACCAGTAATTTCTTCCTCCTCTAGAAGGGCTAATAAAGCTAATGCTAATAACACTACACTACTATTTTTATATAAAAGACTTTATATTACTATTTTTCTAACGCCTTTAGAGCCCTGAGGTTCTTCCTGCAGCAGAAATGGTATTATTTAACGCTAAGGTTCCTGCGTGTTCAGGGATGAATGTGATGTGGTTGACAGTCAACTGATGATATTTTAAACGTTGTTTTTCATTTTATTTTCTTCGCTACGGTAACACACGGGGTGTGACGGACCTGCTGATGTTTGAGACGGCGGCAATTAAACACTCACCGCATTTCTCTCCGCTCGTTCCAGTCCTCTTTACACACACGGGAGCGGGGAGCGACGCCTGCGTCTGGGATTACAGCTGGAGAAGCTTCAATAAAAACACTCTTACGATGCACACGATCAGGAAAGTCGCTGCTTTCCGTCACAACATTCCGCCTCCTTAAACACCTTACAGAGCTGACGCTAACACCGCTTCACTCGAGTGAGTCGCTTCACTGACTTGATTCTTTCCAACAACTAGTTTTAGTGAGTTGATTCGTTTGGTGATTTGATTCAGTCATGCTTCTGAGTCGATTCACTCGGCTTGTTTAAAAGAGTCATTTATGTTGGCTTAAAAGAATCATTTTAAAAGAATCCCTCACGACTAGATCAGCATGTTTAAAGACATTCGCTTTGTGTACGACACGGAACATTGAAATCCGGCCAAAACTAAATGTAAGGTTTGCGTGAAAAGTCGTGAGTAAACACGCACTAGTGAAAAATTTAAATAAAGAAAGAAAGAAAAAATAGTTTAAGTGGTTTTCAGTTTAGTTCAACAAAAAGCTAATTTAGAAACCGCATAGCAACAAGCAGCTGGTTGGATGTTAGCGAGCTAGCGTTATTTTAGTTGATAATTCTTGTCTAAGCACGTTTGCTCAACACCTGAACGTACACTTTAATTATCTCAGTGTTTCACTTTGTCTCCAATGCAGCTGTGATCAACTGTGACGCGTTTCTGTAGCCTCTGGTTTAGCATGCTACCTGTGCTAACAGTGCGCGTGCGTGCGTGCGCGGGCGTGCGTGAATGAGCATGTTCACAGCAGAGCACAATGTCTGGAGTGATCTTTATATTTGTGTCGAACTGTTTCCTCTTCCTGCTGTCAGTGTAAACAACTTGAGCACAACACTAAACACCATGACGTGTGTCGCGTGCCATGGACGTGTCTTTAATCCTCGTGTTGATATTTTTTCTTGGTAGTTGAGACGTTTCGTTGCGTGAAAGTGACGTGTGATCAGTGTCGGTGTTTTTCTGAATTTGTGCCTTTGCTCACGCTGAGATAAAGTCAAAGGGCTTCAGTTTAATGATGTTTTATATTTTCCCCCAGAAAGTTTCTGTTTTTGAGGTGTAATACATTTAAAAGTCTTCCTGATCTGTCCAGCGTTATTCACGTGGCCTGCGTTATTCACGTGACCTGTTTATGTACGACTCCTGCTGTTTTATACAGGTGATAAACTGACGTGGTGTGTGTGCCCCGCTTGCTCTGGAGAAACATTGTGCTCAGTGCTGTAAGCTTTGATCTCACTCAGCCGGTGAGCAACACTAACGTATAAGTGTGTGTGTGTGTGTGTGTGTGCGCGCAAAAGTCATAACTGTTTGTTTTTTTAGAAATAAAGTTTTTTCTCTCAGATGTTGATGTGTGGTGAGTCAGCAGTGGTGTGTGTGTGTGTGTGTGTGTGTGTGTATGATGTACAGAAAAGGAGAAAACCTGCAGTCCCTGTACACACTGCTTTTGATTGGTCAGTTCAGCAGGTGCCCGTCAGAGGAAGTGACGACATTTGCCAAATCTAAGCTTTCCACCAGATACTGGGTGAGATTAGACAGCTGATGAGCCCGATGCCTGTAGTGGTGCTACCTGCTTGTACAGAACCAGAGTAAGTAATAAACACGGAGTGTGTGCGCCGAAGCAGAGGTACTGCTAATATCCTGGAGCTGGAACAGTGTTTTATTCCTTTTCTGCCGCTGCACTTCAGCAACAAATCCTTTTTTAATTTACTAATGTACTGCTTCTTATCGCTGAGAAACACAAAGAGGTGTGAGAACTTCAATTAAAACCTTCCAGTTCCGGCTTCACCTCTGCCTGATCCACAGCACCGGCACCGGAGACTCCTTCAGATAGGGCACACACACGCGCGCACACACACACACACACGTACGTTTCTCCTTACAGAAAACTTCACCACTTTATTTAATGTGTTTATATACAGCGCCCGGGGAGCATTTGGGCGATCGCACCAACAACCTCTCAGTCCCAGACCGTTATAGGTTAGTGTTCCCTATAAGGTGTGTTATTAAGAATAAGAATAATATGTTAATAGTTATGGGAAGGTGAAATTTAGCTAACCAAGTATAAATGACGGTGAGTTTGTGATTTAGATTTGAGGAAGTAAAACTCACATGTACCGTTTCCTAATAAGATGCACTTTCAGCTTCGGGAATCAAAATTAAATATCTATTATATAATAAGAAAATTTATCACAAACAGTGGTATTAAAAATAAAACCCAGCAATATTTGATTAATCTTTTTGCATATTGCATGTCTATGATGTCACTGGTGGGAGTGGCCTCAGCAACAAGGCGGCGCTGGGTGTCAGACCGCACTGTAGGAGTGTTTGGTCGTTGCTACGGTAACACTGGTACGGGACCGCGCTGATGATGTCATAGGGAGGTCCGCCAGAGCCTCTGTGGTGGTGAGATGGAAAAAAAAAACTTACACACACACACTGATCGAAGGCGTTACAGAAACACACACAGTGCTGCAGTGATGCGGATTCACCTGTGAGCGTCCAGGTATCGGCGTAAATGTCCAATAGTCTCGGAGTAGAACATGTTCAGAGTAAACGTCTTCACTCCGTCCTCGGATTTCACTCGCAGGCTGCAGATCTCGGACGCTTCGTCACACTCCGGTCTAAACGCGTGCGCGCACACACACACACACGCACACTGTTTATAGCTGCTATAAAGTAAGTGAGAACAGGAACTAACATGCGAGACATTACACGTAATTATAAATGTCTGAAGAGTATAGCGTGTTCTTTAATAAACACAGAATTATAATCATTGGTAAGTTGCAGAGTGTAAGAGGAATAAAACACTTCCTGTGGCGTGCTGTTACAGGAAAATAATCAGCTGTAACTGCTAAGTGCAGTAACAGTAACTCTTAGTAAGAATTATAATTTTTAACTGTTCTCTCCTGCAGATTTCAAGGTTGTGTTATAAATGCTGATGAGAGATTACCTTTCTCTCAGAGTCTGTAGTGCAGGAGTTTCTATTACACTCGATACACAACTCTCAGCACCCTACACACACACACACACACACACACACACACACACACACACACACAATGTAGATCATGTCATATACAGATGGTTGATATTATAAATGAAATTTTTATTTATAAGACAGTAAAAGATCATAAATTCTCTGCATGTTTGAACATCACATTATCCTGTACTAATTTGCATACTGGACTGTGATTGGTTTGGGTATCTAGTGACCTCACAGACTGAGCTCTCACACATAGCTCCGCCCCTGAATCAGTTTCACTCGTGTTTCCACAGATAAATGTAAATGTGAGGAATATGAAATCTTTACTGAATCCCAGCATGCACCTGCCTCCACAACATGTTAATTACATGCTTTTCTTTTAAATAAATAAACTAAAATCTTCCTCTGTGTGTGTGTGTGTGTGTGTGTGTGTGTGTGTGTGTGTGTGTGTGTCGCTGGTGTGACCTGGAGATGGTGTCTGAGTGACGAGCGAATGTTCATCACGTTTCCTCCTTTCACCACACGCTCCGGGAGTTTATTCAGGAACTGCTGCATCGACAACTTCCTGTCTGAAGTCACACACACACACACACACACACAAAAGTTTTTCATTATAAACAAAAAAGTATAAAAAAATAATACATAGATAAATACAAAGTAAATATATTATAGATGCTATAATATAAATAAATTATCTAAGATCTAAAAGCTATTTCTTCTAGAAAAATATCTTAGTGTGAGGTTTGAACAAAGTGTATATCTAAAAGTTTCAACAATTAATAGAATAAACAAGACATATTAAGAATAATATAAAACCTATAAAAGCAATCAATAAATATTATACAAATACATAAATAGAATAGAATTTGTCTATAATAAAATACATGGTTTTAATCTGTGGGTTGTAATCTGCAACATGACCACAAGATGTCACTAAATCCTACATAGTAAACCTTTAAATAAATCTTTTCGCGTATGTGATTTGGATTTTTTCAGACCTGGTACATGACTGTGGCTCAGACTGAGCTCTGCCTCACTCGCTTCCTCTCTGTAACGCATCACTTCCTGTTCTGACTGTCCAACTGTGTGACCTTTCCCTGGAAACTCCGGCCTGAACTCCTCGTCCCGCTTGTCATCCACCTGCCGACATGTTTACATACAAATACACTGTTACTCCATATACACTGTCACACACTGTCACACAGTCACACTGTCACACTGTCACACACTGTCACACTGTCACACACTGTCACACACTGTCACACTGTCACACACTGTCACAC
>JAQQZR010000024.1:555649-572815 GCA_030068235.1 Notoglanidium macrostoma
CGATGTAGCTTTGCAGTCCATGAACTCCCATAGTGAGCAGAGTTTGGGCCTGGAAATCTAGAAGAGTGAAGACATGCTGAATGTGTGTGCATACATGTACAGCCAGATTACTGCAATCATACATGACATTAAGACTGGAAGAGAAGTAGACAAACTCACCTTGCTTAAAGGAAATGCCTGCAGTAAGCAATATTAAATGTGAAGAAGGTCCGGTTCTGCGTTTCTTCAGGATCTCGGGCTGTGTCCCAAACCGCATGCAGACCCTTCTAACCGCGCGTCTCAGCAGATCTCACGCAGGGATGCGGGGCCACTCTGCACGTGGAATAGTGACACGGAAGACAGTTGAAATAATGACTTGAGGTCTACACACACCCAAACACACACACGCACACACCCAAACACACACACACACACGCACACACACACACACACACACACACACACACACACACACTGAGCACCTGACTGACGGGAAATGGAACACTCAGACGGAAAACGAAACCTAATTCATAAGCAGCAAAACAAACCATATTAATAAACTGTATCGCTCTCGTGCACGGGTTATGTTATGGACATGATTATTCGTGTATTGTGTTCTTGTCACAGAATCGAGTAGGCTGAGTAACTGTTGTTTTAGTATTAGATGAGAGATTTTAATTGAGTTTTTTATTTCGTTTCCTGCTAAAGCTCACGTGCTAGCGTGCTGCATCATGCAGCGTTCAAGAGCGACATTAGTGTCCTGTTTAAAATGACAAATTTAGGGTGTAAATCTTTTTTGTTCTATAATAATAATAATAATAATAATAATAATAAGAAGAAGAAGAAGAAGAACAGTGTCATCCACCCTGTGTTGTTTATAGTGTACATTAACAGTTTATTTACTGACGGTCAGTTGCACGATTATCAATTTACTTGTTCATTACTTCCTACTTTGCTTACTTTACTTATTTACTGAGTAGCCTTTTTCTGTTGTGACAAAACAATTTCACTCAGGAATCATGGTGTCTGCCTATTTCATTTATCTATCTATCTATCTATCTATCTATCTATCTATCTATCTATCTATCTATCTGCCATTACTACTAATAAACAGAAGACCTGATAACAAATAGGATTTTCTTGTGTTTATAAATTCCCATACATAATGAATCTTTAATGCTACTTTTAATGCCAAAGCTCAACACAAATCATTGTACAGTCACAAATAAATTCCAATACAAAAAGAATCAGAATAATACAGCCATGAACAAACAACACATGTTAATGTATTATTACATTCCCAGAGATATTTGATGATGTTCAGAGTATTTTACATTAAAACATCATTTAAAAAGGAACATTTCTTTATTATTGTAGCTATAAGGTTGGGGTCAATTATTTTAGCAATACAATAATTACTTTTAATTGGTTTATTATTATTATTTTTTTTATAAATTGGCATTTTTATGACTATTCTATAGTGTTCGTGGCGCCCCCTCGAGGAGTAACACTGAAACTATTTTTTCACATTAGAAGTTGCAAGCGTAAAAGGCACACAATTAATATTTTTTATTTATTCATTGGCTGTGCATTCATATATTTTAGGGTAATACTGAACAAATATATAGCTGGAACTAATGCTGTAATAAATAAATGAACAAATAAAATCTACATTTTAGATTATCTTGACTATTTAAGTTCAACACTATTTAAACTGATCATTAAAGCATAACAGTGTTTTTATTAAATTTTCTGCTATTTGAAAATTTGATTGATATGAAAAAAAAAAACCCGATGTTTATCTTCTAAAGTTCTTAAAAGTTCTTAAAACAGCGCGATCTACGCAGATCATTTAATTATTTAGATACACCCGGTATATATCTTACTGCAAATATCAATGAATAAAAAAATAGTTAAGAAAAAAAAACTGAGAGGATTTACAAGAAATTGAAGCGGATAACCCGGAAGTAGAACCAGGACAAACTGCAGGCGCGTCGGAACGCGGCTCGTGCTGATACGCACCACGCTGATGCGCTTATCTCTGCTATGCTAATGAGTTAGCATTAAAGTTAGCGGTGTTAGTTTAAATGCAACCTTTGAGCACCGAGTGTGTGCAGCAGGTCGCGGAGTAAAGCCGTGTTTAAGAGACGGAGGCGAGATTTGTGAGTGTAGTTTAGTTCAGAATGAGTCCTGAGCTGAGCTGATTAGCTGACGTGCTAACTAGCTTAGCCGAAGTTCCTCAGTGCGTTCCTGTGAAAGGTACAATTCAATTTTAATTTTAATCATAACAGAAATGAGGACAATAGCTAAAGCTTTATGAAACACCTTCATAAAAATGCAGCTTAAAGTCTTTGACACCGTGGAAAAAAATATTATTTAACCAACATCAGTAGTGTTGTAGAAAAAATATGAATAATTAGATAAACACACCTCACATATGTCTTTTAATAAAAAGTGAAATTGTGTAAATTCACCTCCCTGCTTACTGAGGAAGGGTTTACAGGAAAAACAGATATTAAGGGAGAAAATTTCAAAGTGCAAACATGTCATTCAGAAACAAATAATCTAGATTGAATTAATTAGACTTTTGAACACCTTTTAACCCGTATATAATCATACAAGCAGTCACTCAACGACTTTTTAATGAATTCTGTGTTCAATAGTATGTTTAGATGATGATGAGGCAGAAAAGAGTAAGATGTAGCTCGAATACAGCAGCTGTTTTGTTTCTGTTTTGCAGGCGGGATGGAGAACTACAGGAAAGCGGGCGTGGCCGAGCAGCCGTGTCTCTGCCCGTTTACTGACCTCCTCCATGATGGCACTCCCGTGGTCCGGGTCCGAGACGGCAGCAAGATCCGCAACCTGATGCGTTTCGCTCAGAGCCGGATGGAGGCCCGGGCGGAGAAACCGCCGGAGAGCGGCGGGGCTCGAGAGGAAGCGGAACCGGGCGCAGAATCGCAGGTGTGCCGTCAGATCGCGTTCACGGGCGTCGGCCCGAGCATCTCCAAGGCTATCACGTGCGTGGAGATCCTGAAGCGGCGCGTCGGGGGGCTGCACCAGGTCACGCGGCTGGTCTACAGCTCGCTGCGGGAGACGTGGGAGCCGCTGGAGCCGAACGCCGGCCTCGACAGCATCACCGTGACCCGGAACATCCCCGCCATCTGGGTGCTGCTCTCCAGAGACCCGCTGGACTCGACGGCGGCCGGATACCAGGCGCCCGGGAGCTTCGACGCGCTGTGGGTGCGGGCCGCCGCTAAAGAGGAGCGAGGGAATCAGAGGAGGAAGAGCGGAGGAAGAGGAGGAGGAAGAGGAAAAGGACCACGCAGACAGACGACGCACCACAGAGACGAACGGAAAACTTCAGCACAAGCATCAGGAGCGCACTGAGGAGGTTTTACCCAAACAGGCGGAGCTTAAGTTAAGCATGACCAGCCAATCAGAACCGAGATCGCAGTCATAGTTAATTATCTCGCTTGGAAGATAATTCGGCTACGTGACGTCAGATCATCAGCTCGTGCTGGAGACGCGACGTCTCTAAACTGTACACAGAACGTAACCATGACGAGCCTGACGCGCGCTAAAGGAATGAAAGAAAGATGAATGAGTGGTGATGTCATGATGGGGTTTGTGATTTAACTTCATTTAAGCTCCGCCCCCGTCCTGCAGCAACGTCAGCATATTTGAGTGAGGACGATAGCGAGGTTTATGAGTTTATTAAAGAGAAGAGGCAATTTCTTTGTGTTTTAGATGTCAAGGTGTTTAACTGACACGACAAACTTCTTTTGCCAACGAATAATTCTATAAAAATCGAGCATTTGAAAATCTGTAAAGACAGAAAAAGTGAAAAATGCTTACAGGAAGTAGTAGTTTAAGTATTTCTTTTCCTGAACGTGGTGACGTATGAAAAGTGTGAAGATTTCACAGATTGAACTCGGACTAAAGTTGAGCTTCTTGTTTATTTTGATCTTTATTTCAGCTATTAAAGGTGTCAATAAATGTGAATGTATAAATAAATGGCCTTGTATGTAAAATATGCTTATTTTTAACTGGAATAAAAGAGACTATTGCAGAATTTCTTTTTGCTTTGGTCTTTTTTCCACTTTCTTCGAGGTTCACGCGATGTAATCCACATCCAAAAACGTATTTCAGTAAATGTTCTATTCATGTAACTTTTTAAGGGAGAATTAAGGGCGACTTTAACATCCTGAATATACAAATACTGAACATCACCGAATCATTTCGGTCCATTCAGTTTGGATTGATTCAGATTTATTCAGTTTGCACAGACGCCTGATCTTGGAGCCTTCCGAGAAAGACAACAAGTAACGTAAAGTCATGTAAAACATCTCCTCGCCGTCACTCTCATGCGTCACATGGGAGATCTCCAGCTCGGACACGGTGCGCTCAAATGATCCGGAAAACGAGAGAAGTGTAAGTCTCTGTGATGTCCAATAGGATTGACTGATTCATCTGATTCTCTGAACAAAAGAGAACTGAATGTCAGTAATAACAGTAATGACTCACTGAGTCAGCTGATTCACTGAACGAGATCAGTCACGAATGAAAGGAGTGAGTGATTCAACTGATCCGCTGAATGAGCGTGAAACTTGGTCATGACCGAAACGATTCACTGATTCAAATGATTCACTTAATGAAAAATGGAACGATTCTTGGTTATGACTGAAATGATTCGATGATTATCTAAATCAGTGAATGAGGGAGGAGTGAAAATCATAACCAAATGGATTGACTGGTTCGCTGAAGGCGAGAGGAGTGAGTCTTGGTCCTGACCAAAAGGATTCACTGATTCAAATGATTCACTTAATGAGAAAGCAGCAAATCTAGGTTCTGACCAAAAGGATTCAGTGAATCAACTGACTCCATGAATGGTCATGACAGAAAGGATTCATTGATTGAACTGATTAATTTAATGAAAGAGGAACAAATCTCAGTCATGTGATTCGGTCAATGATTCACTGATTCAACTGATTTCAACTCGGCTCAGTACAGACTGTTGCAAATACGAATCGCTATTCACTCACAACACAAGGCCCAGATGTGTAGAAAAGAAGCTGTTACAAGGACGTGCAGAAATCTGGGTTTGGTAATGATGGTGTGTGGGGACAGAAATGCAGTGCTTTGGCTTGGGCACGTTTGAATTTTGTGACTCCTTCCAAACGGCTGAATATTTTCCCAACAAAACCTAATCTAATCTGGGCTAAACAAAGGACGAGGCATCGCTCGCTTACGTATCAAACTGAACACTGAATTCAGTGCGTAGAATGAATTCCTTCACGGTGAAAACGGAGACGATAAGACCGCGTTAATACGGCGTTTCCGCTCTGAGACGTCCGATTCAATTTATTTCGGATTAAGATCTGAATCTGGCGCTGTTTTTACTTCAGCACACTGTAATCTGGATTATTTCTGTGGTGCGACACGTTATAAAAAAGGCTTTTGTTCTTCAGAGAAAGTACACAATCTCCTTGTGCGTGTCTCTCTGGATTTTATGCAAAACTGGGTGAAAATTCTAAAGTTTGAAAGTCAAATTTGTACGATTGTAGACGTGAGCTGGAGGATGGACACACACGACCTACGCATTCAGTCTGGAGGTGCGGGGTGTGTTGCAGCTGCGCCGGCAGGTAAACGCTTTACTTATTATCAATGTTATTATTATTTAACGTGTTTGTAACTTCCATTTGATTCTGTGATTCAGTTCTGTGTATTTGGTGAGAGGATTAACACCACGTCGTGTCACTATTATACGCTTAAAAACAATTCTAGTGCGTTGCAGATGCTCGGCACTGGGGTGTGTCCCTCAAGGGTATGCGTTGGGTCCTGTTTAATTTAAAAAAATGTATGTTAAAAACGTATTTAAGTTACCTAAATGGACTTTTAGGACTTCTGATGTATTATTGGTTACTTGTGTGCTACTCTGCAGCATGTTTTAATCCGAGAGTGTCGTAAGCGACTGAATCAGAGTTGAAAATGCAACTATAAATAGACAGCTAAGTGGTTTAAAGGTGCAGTAAAAGTTTACTCGCGTTATGTTATTTCAGATTTAAAGAGTGTACATTTTGTGGCTTATCTCACAATGTAGTGGTTTAGGCAGATCTGTGTAATCATTAAACAGTTATTTTGTAGAACATCTGAAAAATAAATAAAAACAAACAAACAACAAAATAAAAATGTCATGAATAATGAACCTTTTGTTTAGCTCTCCCTAGTTTGCAGTTCTTTTCCGATTCTGTATCATAATCATGTACATTATTTTATTTGCTCATTAATGTAGGCGTGTGCAGATTGGTTTTTAAACCACAAGTTTCTTATCACAGACGCCCAGAGTGCGCGTTTGCGTACAGATCTCACGCAGGTTCACACTTTTGTTAAGCAGATCAGAGTTCAGTGCAAAACATGGCCGAGAGACGGCCAGCGAAACACACCAAGGGGAAGCGTCCATCAGACTTTCTTTAAACTTCTACAATCTTGATTTCATGGTCAGCTGTAATACAGGGCGCTACTCAGAAATGCCGCAGAGCCTGATGCGACATTATTACCAAGACTGAAAAAAGCTTTCATTTTTTATTTGATTTTATCCACTTCTGTATAATCTATATATAAAAAATAGAAATATGCACACACACGTATTCAAAGTCTGTTTTCATAATTAAAAATAAATCACTTCAGACATGACCAAAATTAAATAATTAAATAAAATTCCATTTAAATTTATCTCTTTTTTTTTTTTTTTGTTTTAACCAGATTGAAAATACATCTGACAGTTATAATTGTAAAAACATTTTAAATATAGGCAAAATGCACGGGATAACCATTTATTAGCAATAATGTGTTTTATTTGTTGTCCTGGATAATTAAAAATAAACAAGTTCAGAGTTCATATACAGACATATGGATCATGTAGAAGTAAAAGGATCTTTAATATAAACAACATTATGTGTAATAATATACAATAATAATTTAGAAGATTTAGGTGATTTAAGATTTAAAATTGTAATAATTTATAAGAATAGGCTTATTTACTTGATAAATACTTAAAAATTAATGTTAAGATGTAAATTAACAAATTTTATATTGATTTGAAAGTTATTTTATATCCTAGGAACATTACAGGTTTTTAAGCTTAGTTAAGTTTTTTTTTTTTTTTCCAGGAATAAGTTTCAAGTAAAAGAAGAATCAGCGTTAAAAACAAAACCACAGAAAGGTTTATTCCAGGTGGAAAAACAGAGCAGCTGATGCGTGTAGAAAATGCAAACTATCTCGGCCAATTGCAAATTTGCTACACACACACACACCCACACACCCACACACCCACACACACACACACACCCACACACCCACACACACACTGATTATGTCCAGTGACATGCAAATCTGATACATGACTTCACCACTAACCAGTTTCAGTCATGTGACTCTGATTAGCATAACAACACTAACTTTATTTACACAACATTAGCTAACTAACACTAGGCTGCTGTATGGTGTAATTACAACCTGTAGCCACCTGTCAGCAATGAGGGAGCTAACATTACGCTAACGAATGAGCTAACATTAGGCTAAAAGTTAGCATTCATACTAAGGGGGAAACCTTAAAACTTAGATGTAGAACTCTACAACAGAGGATTTCCTCATGAGAAAAGGTTTCAAGTGGAACCATTTT
This sequence comes from Notoglanidium macrostoma, assembly GCA_030068235.1. NCBI lineage: Eukaryota > Metazoa > Chordata > Actinopteri > Siluriformes > Auchenoglanididae > Notoglanidium > Notoglanidium macrostoma. The sequence continues at coordinate 563,310 of JAQQZR010000024.1, forward strand.
TTGAGGCTAAGAACCCTTAATTATCCAACAAACCTTTGAAGAACCCTATTTTACGATTATACAAAATACCAAGATAGCTGAATGTTAAACATGACACAGGTTCTAGGCACTAAGAAGAATATAATTGTACAAACATTACTGAAAAGAATGACTGACATTAAAGTGAAACAAAAAAGTGTTCTTAAAGGCTTCATTAGATAATTAAGGGTTGTTAGCTTCTAAAAAGCGTCTACTTTGAACCCTTTCTGGTTTACAGAACCTTTAAGGGTTCCCCAAGAGGGATAGTTAAAGAACACTTCAGGGTTCTAAATATTTTTTAAAAATGCAGAGCCCCTTTAGGAAGCAACAAGTCCTAAAAGGGTTCTAACTGGAACCTGTTCTGATGGAGAAACATTATTCAAGTAAAGAACTGAAGGTTCTAATTGGAACCTCATCTGATAGAGGAAAACTTTGTTTTTGGGTTCAACAGTGCATGGAACCATTTGAGATTTAGAACCCTCACATAAACTTTCTCCTTTTTAAATTTTTTTATAATGTTTAAGTAGTGTCAGTTTAGAAATCTACACTCTCAGAAAAGGAACTCTCCAAGGGTTCTTCTCAACGGTTCTTTGTCATAGGGTCTTACGTAAAACCTTTAAGGGTTTCAACAGGGGGTGCACCCAAAGAACACTTAATGGTTCTAAAATTTTTAAAACAAACATAGAGCTTTTTTCTTTTCTTTTTCTTTCTTTTTTTTTTTTTTTTTTTTATCAAGAAAAAGCTATTTAATGATTCTTTGTATAGCTAAAGGTTCTTAGCTATCTTTCTGATCTGCTTTGAGTGGGACTGTGCATGGAACCTTTTAGGGTTCCTTCCAGAGGAACAACTAAAAAACATGCCAAGGTTCTAAATTTTTTACAGTTTAGTAATGAAATTCAATACTACTGCAATAGTTTAGAATAATAGATGTAGGAAAATGAAAATTTTAAATGTCAGTTAAACAAAGAACAAAAGAAATGTGTGTTTCTGTCTCATTCTGCAGCTCAGAAGATATCACGAAGATATCAAGAAGAGTTCTGAGTTTAACCAATCTGGCCCATTAGAACCGCCAGGTTCTCCTGTTTAATCATGTTGGCCATCATACTTGTTATGTTGATATTAAGTCAAGGTAAGTCATCACTTTGTCTTTTTACTGAGTGCCTATTGCATAATGTGGTTCTTCATCACAAGTTCTGCACGTTCCAGTCATGTTTCAACATTCCCTAAAGACACTACATTTTCTTGTTCTGAAATTTAGAGATTGAGAAACCCCAACTCTAATCTACACTAATAAGCAAGTGTGTTTAATCTTAACAGGTCATGCTGTTGACTACGGTACCGACTTCGTCACGGCGTTTCCAGAGAACCTTGCTTACTACTTTCCGGCGCAAATCTTCCTCAAACTGAAAATCACTACCTTCTTCCCTAACACATTTGTTCAGGTATTCATGAATGGTGCAATGATTTACAATCAGACCATGGGCAATCCGACAGTGACTGCTGTGGATGTTTCTAACGCAGAAGTAGATCAATTTGGTGTCTCCGGGAACGCGATCAGAATCACCAGCAACAAGAATATCACTGTGCTTTCCTTCAGCCAGCGAGGAGACAGCACACAGTCCAACGTTGTTCCCCCTACAACAAATCTGGGACTGAACTATCTGGTCCCTTCCCCTAATTACACTCAGTTTGCGATCCAGCTGAACACCTATAATGCCTCCCAGTACACCGACTCCACCATTGAGCCGATGGATTTCGATTACAGACTCATCATTATTAATGCAGAAGCGGTTGCGAACACAATCACTGTGACCCAACAAACACCTACTGGTCAGAGTAATGTTCAAACTATCACACTAGACCCTTTTACGCTGACCCAACTCCTGAGCAACGACTTCTGGTACGCAGTCTCATCTACGGCAAAAGTGGCTGTGATCCTTACCAACCCCTGTATCGACACCCAGAACTGCAGGTGTAACTTGGTTGCGCACCAACTCCGACCCACTGACTTTCTGGGAACTGATTTCATCTACCCTCCCTTCAACACCACTGACAAACGCCTTTTCGTAACCTCAGCCGGCAGCGTTGACCTCCACTCGGGCACTGAGATCAGGACTGTTCAGCCTGCTTCTATAGACATACTTTCTTTTTTACCAGGTCTACCCACAGGAAGCCCAATCCTCACAACAACGCAGCCAGCGTCGGTCAGAGTAATCTATCCTGGCCTCATAATCGATCTCCTCCCGAACAGCATGTTTTCTGGCTGCTACTTGGTACACACCAACGTGCAGAGCAATGCCAACGCTTTAGTCATAGTTAAAACGGCAGAAAAAACTGACCTCCACATGGGCACTAATCCTGTCAGCGGTGCAAACTGGAATGATATGGATACTGTAGGGTACTCATGGGCTTTTATAGGCCTGAGCAATTGTAAGTCATGTGTTATTTGGCATCCTACCTCCGAAATTGCGGTGTATGTCCTTGAGACTTCAGGGTCGGGGGTAACTTTTGGAGGTCCGGCAATTTCTATAAACGACGAGGCAGGTAAAGTCCCGATTGAAGTCCTGCAGAATATAAAAACTACTAACAGCGATGGTATCTGATATGATAATGTCATAACTGTGCAATTAATCTGTTTGTTTGCTCCACAGACCCCAACGGTTGTGTTGTGGTTCCCACAGAATTTATACTTTCTAACATCACAATGAGTTGGCAGTCGGCTCGGGCTTACTGCGCCAGCAATAACTTGATTCTGGCGAGTCCCAACATCGACTTTACACAAAATAAAATGGAAGCTTCACTTAACAGCATCTATGCGGAAGGTTTTGCGTGGCTTGGCCTGCGACGCAACCTTGTCAGCTCTGAATGGAACTGGAATAATGAAGTCAGTTTCAGCTATGCCAACTGGGGCTACAACCAACCTTCGAGCAGCCTGTGTGTATCCATTAGGATGGACCCGGGTGGGAATTTCACCTGGAGCAGTGTGCGCTGCTGCTCCTCCATGCTGCCCCTGTGCGCCCGACAGATGATCGTAGTCGGCACCGTTAACGACAGCAGTTAACAGATTTAGCCGAGCACCAACACCAGCTCAGGCCCAACCTCCAGCCTGTCAACCATCTTGTCATCAACAGCAGCTAAATTACAACCACTTCATTTCATGTTTACTTAATCATTGTTAAATGCAACCTACCTGTTTAGTAGTAGAAAAAATTATTTGGTTAAAACTGTTAATCACATAACCTGCAACACCTGCTTTCAATTGCATTAAACTTTGAGCTATGAATCATTTAATCTGAGCAGCATGAATGCTAACGACGGCGACACAGCAGTCCTTTAGATGGCTGCTAATCATCTTATTACTATAGCGCATTGCTAGTGAGATATTTTAACTTCTACTGTAACAGAAATTTAAGAATTGCTGTTTGGTAACTTCATAGCTACTGAAGCAGCTGATGCTAAAATGTAGCATTAGCCATTTCCAATATAGACAGATACAGTGTGTGCATGGTTAGCCGTGTTCTCATTCAAATATTGAATTAAACTGTTAAAATCTGACCAGTGGACATTTCCGTTTGGACAAAGTGGATGAAATCAGACGGCACTGTGCAATCAATGTGCTATAATATCTCTTCCAGTAGTAATAGCTACATTTCCCAGTTCCTGTAGCTGCATGCAAACAAATATCGCAATCATAATATTTATTCAACTAAATTAATTTTCATTGCAATTATTCTAAGTACATTATACTAGAACAGAAACGTAGCCTTACCTGTATCCTGTACATATATATCCCGAACATATGTTATTGTATGCACATGTAGGCGTAATGCACTTCTATAGCATGTTAAATTAACACTTCAGATTATTATCATCCTAGCTGGCTTGCTTCTGTAACTGTAACTTATACTAAAAATGTCTTTATCTGTCCTCACTATGTCTTAAAGAATATGTATGCTGCAATAAAGATGAATAAATATATAATATAATAATAAATAATTTATTAGCAATTATTTGCACACTCACCTAAAACATGATGCTCAAAAATGTGACCATTAGATTCAGGTAAATATTTGGTTAGTTATGAAAGCATGAGTTACTTTTGACTTCCAATCACACACACACACACACACACCCACACCCACACCCACACACACATTTTAAAGAGAAAGCGTATTTTTAAACAGGATATTAAACATATGGTTTAAGAAATAAATGTAGCAAACAGGAAATCCATCTCATCCAAAATTCACAGAATTAAAAAAATAATAATTACAAATAGAAAACAATAGACAAAAAAAAAATCCTATAGCAAAGAGAAGGATCAAAACCATGAAGCTAGCATGTGATCGTGCAAAATGTCAAATCAGGGAACAGGAAAAGGCAGGAACAAGCAGGTGTAAGCCTTATTCAGACTGGATTAGTATTCCACGTGGAGGTGTGTAACATAAATATGATCGACGTATCTCTGGGATTCGGAGTCTGAATCCATAATGTCAGTGTGTATGCTTCTGGAGTATAAAATAAGCAGTGGGTAATATATCACATGTGAATCGACATGCCTGTAAAGTTGTTATATTCTGTGGGAAAAGAGTTTTAACACTAGTTCTTCCATATAAACACTCTAGGAAGTGCTCACGCTTTTCTATCGTTTCCCATCGAAACCAAGCATCAACCCAGTTTAAACACAGAACAATAAAAAAAAGGAGGCGAATGCAGTATGCATGGAATGCGTAGTGTGATGAGCATGTGTACATGGTGAATTCTCTGATTTATGTGATTTATAGCCTGTGATTTGAGAATTGATGAGAAAAGCAAATAAAATCATTGAAATATTTAAATATGCATAGTACAGTCATGCTCTTTTTGGTTCATTACGAGCACTTGGGAGACCTAAGTTAAAAATTCAAAGGAGTAAAAGGTTGAAGTTTATTCATGGAAATGTAATTAGTACAAGTAAGAGTAAAAGTATTATTATTTGTTATAATTATGACGCAGCGTAATATCCAGTCCTTTACTGAAGTTTTAGAAAAAAGCAAATTAAAGTACATAAAACGCTACACAACAATAATAACAATCAAAAAGTTTGATATTTGCAAACAATATGACATCCACATGCCAATCAATCCTAGGGGGGTGGAGCTTAGTTTATTCAAGATTGTTTTTTGGTTAGCAACACGTTTTGGAGAGATATGTACTGAGAATGAGAAACATCATTTGGTTGATTGACTCAGACTTTTGGACCCAACATGCCACTTAATGAACAAACCCCCCAGAGCTCCCAGGAAGACGAGCAATTTAACCGCTAACGCTGAGCCAAGCAGCAGCGGTACGATTAGAGCATCAACACTGTGGCTGATGTTCTTGGACTCTTCTTGACTCGGGGGCAGAATGTAGACCGTAGCCTGGTCGTTGCCGAGAGGGTTGGACGCTGTGCAGGTGTACTGCCCCCCCGGCTGGATGTCCAGGAGCTGGCTGGTGGTTCTGTGGCGATCCGGTGCTTCCTGTGGGAGCGGGGCTGCTTCGTTATCTGCATCGAGAACTTCATCTAAACCCGTCCACTGGACATCAGGTAGCGGAGACCCCTGAACCTGACACAGGGCTTTGAGACTTGTGTCTACGCTGCCCCCTATGGACAAGCTTAAGATCCGAGGTGGAGCTGGACATAAACAAATACACATCAACACAGAGCAAACAAAAACCAGACTTTAACACACAATCGACACATGTCCAGCTTATAAACCTTTGTTTATTGTGTGCATAATTTGGTTTAACATGAAAAAAAATTAAGGACATGAAATCATACTGTGTCCATGATTTAATTTATTCATTTTAATCATGCTCTGAAGTTTGAGCTCCTAAATGAATAAAACTGAGCGCACGCTTTGGTGAATTCCTGGCAGTGTGCCTGACAATCATATTAATTTAATTTAATTAAAAATGTATAGTGAAGCAGAACTTCAGCATAACTAGAGCCAACAATTTTCTAAACAACTTGCTCATTTTAATACTCTGCAGAATATATGAGTAGAGGAGACTCTATGAGGACCTGTCATGAGTTCTCGTTACCTTCCACTCGGAGCCGTGTGCCCATTTTGTTCTCGTAGTTGGCGCGCGGTTGGTCGGGCAGCTCGACGCTGCAGTAGTAGCGCCCGTTGTCCTGCAGGCCGGTGCTGCTGATGCGCAGAGTCAGATCGTGCTCTCTGTGGTTTCCCTCCAGCCGGTATCGCTGGTCCTGGTCCGGTCCGGTCTCACACTGCTGGCTGCCATTGAGGCTGGAGCAGCGGAAGAGCACGGTGCTGGCGCGGGCGTGGCCCAGACGCCACACCACCTTCATGGAGGAGTGTATGGTGTGTGCAGGGTGTGTGAAGGAGCAGGGCAGCACTGCAGGGTAACCCTCGATGGTTCGCACCTCTGGGGAAACCTGAATGGACCAGGTGTCATCGTAGGCTGATAAAGCTAGTGATGAAGGAAAAGGACAGTTGTGGAAAAACACAAAAATCTACCCATGCTAACAAAACATGCTAAATCCTAATCAGGAGGATCAAACTGCAAAACAACACTTGATGTAAAAACTGCTAACATTGCTAATTATGAATCAGACACCGTTTCATTTGCTCTGATGAACAGACATCTGACAGCTCTACAGAGCACACAGAATTTACAGCTGAAATGAAAGTCATTACTCTTAATCTTTTAGATTTGCCTGAGCTGGAAATGTAGGATATGCTAATCAAAGATATGCATTCTGATAAGCAATAAACTATGGTAATGTTTGTAATAATAATAATAATAATAATAATTACAAATTTTTCTGTCTAACTGCTACAGCAATTTGACTTCTCATGGAATTGTTCTCTTGGGGCAAAAATGCTAACATTGCTAATTATTCTTTTCATTCGTCACAAAGTTTATTAATGAAAGCTGCACAAAAACATTAGTAACAATGCTAATAACAAATCCGATGTCGAGATCTAACACAAACCTGGATTAGACACTTGTTAATGTTACTAATCAGAGTTAGTATTAGATTTATTAGACAGATGTACGTGGCACACAGAACTCGGACGTCATAATAAAACAAAAACAAAACATTCATCCTTCATTCCTATATTATAAACCAGGATCAGAAACATTTCTGCTGGCTTTTAAAACTGTTTTAAACAAAAAACATAAATCATTACAGGTGTCTATGGGTTCCTGGTGGATTTATAGTTAGATTCTGGTTAGTAATGGTTTGTAACGTTTAGTAACAATTAGTAATGGTTTGTAATATAGGTTAATAATGGTTAGTAATGGTTTGTAATGCTTTGTAATGGTTAGCATTGGTCAGTATTGGTTAGTATTGGTTGGTATTGGTTAATAACGGTTCGTATGGGTTAATAATGGTTAGTAACGGTTAATAATGGTTCACGGTGGTTAGTAATGGTTTGCAATGGTTAGTAATGGTACAGCCTAATGGTTTAGCATGTGTTCTACTGGGGTTCAATGATCCCTGATGGTGAACGTGTGCTAAAATGCCGTGGTTTAATGGAAATCGTGGACTTTTGTGATATTCAGATCTGTAATGGAAAACAAACAAAAAAACATATACTGTATATAACTAGCATGAAAGTATTTCTAGACAGAACTTTAAAAATGAGTTTAATGGGAACCATTAGGCCCTTTCCCATGAGGAAGAGAATGAGGTTTTTTTTCAACAGATTACAGAAAACACTAATCACTCGATCATGCACACCTGATGCACATGATCAGCAGTCTACAGCTGAATTAAAATCGCTCTTACCTGAGAAGCCGATCGGGAGCAGCGTGGTGATGAAGCGCAGGATGTCCATGTCCAAGTCGCACGGTTCCTCTATCGGCTGGAAAGAAATGTTGAGTTTTTAAACACAGATGGTCAACACCTCTGACTCACGGTCACACGACACACATCCAGACGCCATACTGAGCTTTGTCCAACACTAAAAACACCCAGTTTATATAAAGCTATTAATGTTATGGATTCACAGTTTTAGAAAATCTGATAAAGGTTGCATAACCTACGTCTTAAGGACGTACCACGCAATTAATGTAACTATAAATGGATAAAAAAATCCTTAAAAAATATTTTAAATATTGACAATCTGTGCAATAATGCTGTGGTTTAAGAGGAATAAATCACTTGGAGTTGTGCTGTTAAAGGAAAATAATAACTTCAAGGTGGTAACAGCGACTCCGCTTCATCGCACCACCCATCAGTCTTATGCTATAATTAATCAACAACTTCTGATGAATCAGAATCCATAACTGAACAGCACTGTCGTATATATATGTTAACCAACAACCTTTTCAAACAAGGGAGAAATATTTTATACATCTGTGTCAACTGTTGATGTTTCAAATCAGAGCAGAAATTTGCTGATCCATTATTTAATATAATAAAAGTATGAGGTAAATCACTTGTGATCAGACAGACAGACAGACAGACAGATAATACATGCTTCATGAGAGATGCTTCTCCCCCTCTGTGTCTCAGCTATTTTTATGCTCACATCTGTTTTTTGAAGAACAGATTTGTTTCTTCCTGTTTATGACAGTCACACTCGCTGCTGTCCTTCAGCTCCTACTCAGTCACCTTGACAACAAACACAATTCCCCGCCCACAGGAAGGAAACGTTTCTGTTACTTCCCTTTTTAATTTTTTTTATTGACAAGACAAATAGAAAATGCAGTTATTGCTCCTACATTAATGCAAAAAAAAAAAGTACATACAATATATAATTATTACAATATTTGCTTACAAATATTATATTAAAATATAATATGTTAACATGTTAATATGATACATTAAAAATATGGAAAGTGTCCATGAGCCAGTTTCTCAAATTTTCTATAAATTTAAAATCTTTCACTAATGTTCTTCATGATTTTTGAAAGTACAGTGCCCTCCAGAATTTTTGGCACCTTTCATTGATTATATGAAACAATAACAAAACATATGCAATAAGTGATATTCTGAGCGCAAACACACAGGGTTTGTATTTTTATACACATTCTTTACCTTTACTAAATCATGTTTTTTCCATTTCAAACAAATGCTTTTTAAGTCGTGAATTGTTTTTACAAAAATCCAGGTTTTGAAATTAGCAGCACATTCCCAGCTAGCATGTTTCGGTGCCTGCCCTGGACGGAAGGTCGGACACACTTGTAGTGGATCTTGGTCCATGCAGAATATTTTAATCTTTGTTTAATCTGTAAGATTTAAAATCTTTGATTAATTTTACTTTATGAATTTTGCTAAGTATTTGTGGAATGATCACATTTGTGCTGCTATGTTCCCCTGGATAAACCATGTGAGTTGATCTTAGGGGTAAATCCCAACTGCCTTCCTGATGCCTACACATTGTGCCCTATATGACTCTTGGATTAATGTAACGGCCCTGTGGTGGACTGGCGACCTGCCCAGGGTGTACCCCGCCTCTCACCCCAAGATGCTGGGATTGGCTCCAGCT
>JAQQZR010000024.1:574791-592461 GCA_030068235.1 Notoglanidium macrostoma
TGGCTCCAGCTTCCCCGCCACCCAGACGGATAAAGCGCTATAGATAATGGATGGATGGATGGATGGATGGATGGATGGATGTAACTGGAGACATTTGAGCTTCAGATCTCCTATTCCCTATATTCCCAAATAACCCTATCTCCCTATTCTTGTGTACTAAAAATATTCATATTATAGCCTCTATATTCTATGTATAGTATCCTACTTATCTCACGCTTTCACTTTGTATTGGTCTTGACTTGTCTATGTGTGTCTATAGTGCGCTGTATATCCAATATAGAGCTATTTCACATTCTGCTTCCTACATCCTGTACACGTGCTTCAGAGATTAAGGCTTCCGCAGTAGTGCACAATATGTACATTTCTAACCAGGAGACGTGTAGCATTCACACAGTTACTGGAGGAACTCGGAGCGCCAGCTGTCTGATTCTATTCTGAGTGGAATTCTGGTTGTTATTTAAGGTCCTGTTTAACGAGGACCATGACTGATGCTGCAGAGTGACTGAACACAACAAATGGCTACATGACTACATGTCAGTGCACTCCTGTTGTTTCGTGAATTGAATTGAGTGTTGAATTCTGGATTCTGATTGGTCAGAAGCTGTTGATTAACTTTCTGTAATAGCAGCTCTGACACAAAGTGCAGCTAGAGCTTTATATTAATTCACTTGTTCTGATATGTTTTCGAAGTAAACGACAAAGTAAAATTAACTGTTGATATGGTGAAGTCTTATGGAAGGAGTCTCCAGTGTCAGCGCTTTGTAACAGTCAGAGGTAACGCTGAAGATTTTTCAACCTCTTCAGGACAGAAGAGTTTACGATTAGAGACTTCAAACACTTCTGCAAGTCGCTTTGTCTGTAAGAAATGTCGTCTGGAATTCATAAATGCATGAAAGTGCAGAAATTCTGACCGTGAATTAGGGTCGTTGGCCGCTATAAGGGTTAAACTAATGAAACTTACAATCACAGCTGCAGATTTATGAATCTGATTATGGATTTTTATGAAATACAAACAATTTTATGCTTGCATTTACACATGATTACTACTGACAGGCAAATCTATATCTATATCATATCTGTGAAAGCCTATGCATATTAGGGAGAATGAGTTATTGTAGAGAGAGGGCGTATTTACATATTTGCAACCCTGCTGTGTTTGCAATATGAATATCCATTCTATTTCCGAACCATTTTCTGAATATTCATAATTTCCAAATCTGGAAATGAGTAGCTTTTCATCTTTAAATCTCATATTCTTTCCAGAACCTTCCACCTGTTCAGGAGTTGCTTAAACAAACCTTTTCAAGAGGAAGAGTATTAGGAAGAAATATTATAAATAATCCTAAGTATAATCTGATAATAAATCAGTCAGACACACTTTACACAGCGGGTTTTATTTCACCACAGCTTTAACATTAGCATTTTCCTAACGGTTTAGAGCCAACTGCGCATGCGTAGCACTAAAACAACAAAAAAGCAGACTAGCCTTTAGCGCCAGCCTTTCCTGACCATATTAGACTATAAAATACCCAAGCTACATTCTGTTTTATTCTATACACATCTGATAACAGATGTGAAATTCTGCGTGAGCGTGATTGAACACCGTGACTGTTCTTTCCTCAGAAAGGTCATGTTTTAAGCCTTCATGTAGCTGTAAACCAAAAAACTGGTAAAGTTTCCACTGAAATCGCCCTGAGAGCTTCCAGTGTCTCCTGTGTGTCTTTAAACCCCGCCCTCATTCTCATGGCTGCCTCCCAAAACGTCTCCATATGGGAAATGTAGTGCACTTGGTAGGGTATTAGAAGCGTTGAATTGTATTCCGAGTGTAGGCTAGTGGATGAATGAAGCGGTTTAGCCTTTAGCCGGTGCCACGCCCCAACAAATTGCAGCAGGACCCTGGTTTAGAGCGAAACGTACACATTTACACACTAAGCACTTGCAGTACAATCACGTACACACACACGCACACGCACACGCGCACGCGCACACGCACACGCACACTGAAACCCATATAAGACCTTTAGTGGTTTTTTTAAATCAAGAAAGAAAATGTCGAACAGGGTTGTTACGACCACGACCACGACTGCGACTTCGTCGGATGGAGGATTTTTATACATCGGTTATTGTCGCTCTTTTCCTGGATTATTAAAAGTCGCCCAAGTGGTAAGGAAATGCCTTTATTACTGTAATTAGCCTTTGCTTGTCTGCATAAACGTGTGCATTCAGAGCAGGCACCAGGTGCTGCACTGCTGGATGTTTGCCTCATCAGTGCTTCAGTACCAGTCCCGGTTTGGGGTTCTGTCCCGGTTTGGGGTTCTGTCCCGGTTTGGGGTTCTGTCCCCGCGCGACAGCTGCACTTTGTGATGCTTTTAAACCGGTAAAGCTCCTATCACGGGAAAGAACCCTTTACTATGCTGATGTCAGGTGGCTCGTACTTTATTTTGTTCATTTCAAGCTTCAGTGTGCGTTTTTCCGGCCCTGAAACGATCCCACTCCGGTATGGGTCATTATCATGCCCCATTTATAAACGGAAAGAAAGGTTGAAATCTAATAAGAATGTTTTGTAAGTATGAAATGAATGATTGAATAATGTTTAAAGTTTTTAATGCATAATGTTTTGAAGGGATGAAAAAAGCATTCATATCTCTGCAAATATTATTCCGTGTTTGAGTTTTCCTGCTTCACAGCCGCAGAGCTCTTTTACACTGTTTCACCAACACATTACAGTCTCAGATGAAACAGACCCTGAACACGGGGCCACTGACGTGTAAACCTGGTGCAAAAGTAGTAAAGAAGAACACGGGACTGCTGACCACAGCGACGCCAGACAGCACCAACTGTTGGCCAATCAGCTCTGCACGCTGATATACATATACATATACATATACATATACATATACATCCTCCTGTCCTCCGGGCGCCGCCTTCCCTCACAGCCGCACATGCGTTCAGCTCAAAACCACAATGTGGTAAACCCTGCCGGCGGGTTGCATTTTGTGGGAACATCGTTCTCAAAATATCTTTCTAAGAATGGAGAGAAGAATCTTATAATGAATAAATAAATGGAGATATAATCTGGAGGGAAGAATCTTTTTGTTTCCTTTGGTTTTTTGTCATTTTCACCTCACGGATTGCGAGATCTTAAACAGTCCCTTAAAACCCCATGAGACTGTGAGAAGTTTCACACCACTGAACGCCTTAAAGCCTTAACGCCCCAGTAAACAGTTAAGCCGTAACCATAGCAACTATCGTACAGCAGCGAGCTGTTGATATGAACAGGAAGTGAGCTCAGAGGGGGGAAGTGGATCAGTAAGGTTTTACTGTTTCTCCGTCCTTTAACCTTACTTACATGTAATTACTTTTAATCAAATGAAATGATTTACGAAAGGCCGAGGTCGTAGTTGATCCTTGTTTGTTGCAGACAGGCCACTGAGCAGTTTTTTATTAGAAATAAAACATAAAAATATGAAAAAAAATGTTTGTAGACCAGCTTTTAAGGAAATTGAAAGACAGCATGTCGGTGTTATTGCATTACAGATGCATACGAATCACGTTATTAACCGTGTGTGTGTGTGTGTGTGTGTGTGTGTGTGTGTGAACAGGTGACCCTGATGATCGCCTTCCTGTGTGTCCACTGCGCCCCCAACTGGACAGATTACAATGCGTTTCGCTACTTCGAGGTGGTGACGTTGTGGTTCCTCTTCGCCTTCCTCATCTTCTTCATCATGCACGTCTTCAGGCTGCAGTCCAAACTCCCCTGCATTAACTGGACGCTGACGGTGAGTGGACGTTCTCCTCCTTCACCTCAGCCGTACACGTTTGTGTTGAGAGACGCGTTTCCGAGCTCACCGTGCCGTTTCTTTTAACGCTGCAGGAGTTTCTTCACTACATCCTGGGCACCATCCTGGTCTTCATCGCCTCCATCGTAGCGGCAGTGAAGAGCTACAACATCTCCGCTCTGCTAGCCGGCTCTGTGAGTGATCTGTCCCTATAACTGTCTGTGAAATACGGGAAAAATGTTGCATGTCACATGACTGCGGTGTAAATTTACAGAAAAACGTGCAGATTCATATCATTTCATTTGCCAAATAAAATCAGTGCAAGTGCTTTCAACATCAGGGCTGGAGTTTTTTATTTATCCTACAGACCTCAGAAAGGTGCTATATATCGTGCGTTAATGAGCCGAATATGGCTTTACAGTATTACAGTGTTAATCTAAATAAACTGTCTCAGATTTTATTTACATTTTAAGAGTGTAGAGCGTCTCTCTCGCTGAACACACACGAGCTGAACGCTTTACTGATATTTCATCGCAGTTTGCAGGTATTTTATCGCAGACAGGAGCGAGAGAGAGAGATCAAAATCACACACTCAGACTAGTCTCAGTTTAGCTTTTAAATGAAGCGTACTGCTTAAAGTTTCTGCTTCAGACTCACAGAAACAAAACCCGAATTGAAATGGATTCATGTAAATATTACGCATGTGCAAATCATTATATCAACTCCAAGTGCCGTTCTGAGTTCACCAGAAACAGGAAGAGGAAGTAGAAATAATATGTGGAAAGTTAAAACTAGAGTTGCGGTGAGAGAGGCAGGACACACACACACACACACACACACACACACACACACACACACACAGAGTGTGAGTGTTTTTGTTCAGCAGAGATCCTTCACCACTCCCTTTAGCAATACTTCAGTAATAAAGATTAAAATATATTCCATTTCTATATGGAGTGAAAAACGAGGTCTTAAACAAGGGCTGTTTATATAAAACCCTTAATATAAGATTTATATTTATATAAATATCAATTTCACTTTTACTTAAATTCCAAATGAAGGGAACAGAAGTGCATTAAACAGTGCACATTACAGCTGTAATTAAACCACAGCCGCAGATTTATCCAGAAATCCTTTGGAACAGCATTTACGCAAGAAATGACGGGTGAAGCGTAAAGCCGGGTGCCGATAGTATTATTTCTTGTACCACATGACAGTTACATGCGTGTCTCACTGGCCTGACACGCTTATGTGAATCTTTCCAGGTTTTTGGCTTTATTGCAACCGTGCTTCTTGCGATCAGTTTATGGACGTCGTACAAAGTCACGTGCGGCGCTCAGCAAACCAGTGAGTCTCTATTTATCTCTTTTATTCAGCTCTTTTTTCCCCCCTTCATCTTTCCAGACCAGCATTTTGCTCTCGAGCAGCTGCTGTGATTTCTACAGTCGTGTAAATCATTTTTGTGTTAATGGAACTAGTTTGTTTTTGATTGTGCATTTTTCTTTGTCTTCCTCTTCCTTCACTTTTTCTGTCTCTGTCACAGAATTGGAGTTAACAGTGAAATAAAAAATGTAAATGTAAATAAACTATTATCCTGCTTGTGAAGTTGTCATGATGAACAGAAACTTCAATTCCTGCTCTCGATACACCTGAGAATTGGGTTATGCCAATGAACCCATGGCAAAATGTTTTTCCAGATGTGCGCTAAGTAAACAGCAGGAAGAAAGCAGCGTGGCCTCGTGGCCCAGGAGCATCTCCTGCATTTCAGTACTGACAGGAAACACCACAGTCCTGCACTTTTCTCTTCACTCTCAAAATCAAGGCTCATAAATTAAGTTCAGCTAAATAAAGTCAGAGTGAAGTGAGCGTGACTGCGTTTGCGTGACTGCATTTGCGCGACTGCGTTTGCCTGACTGTGTTTGCGTAACTGCATTTGCGTTTGCGTAACTGCATTTGCGTTTGCCTGACTGCGTTTGCGTGACTGCGTTTGCGTAACTGCGTGACCGCGTTTGTGCAACTGCGTTTGCGCGACTGCGTTTGCGTTTGCGTTTGCGTGACTGCGTTTGCGATTACGTTCCTCAGTGATTCGGTTTTTTCCATGGAGTGAAAAATTGGAGTTTGATCTGATAATCTGAAAATGCAAAAGGAGCAAAGGTTCCAGAGTTTTGCTATGGCTAAATCTTAAGTATTGGCACCTCTGTATGTATATGGCTTTGTTCATATTTGCGCATCTGTTTGTTTCTCTGTGTAGGCAGAATGTAGGGAAAGTGCATCTTATAGTCTGAAAAAAATATCGAGCAGTGATTTTAATTCCACAGCGAGGAGTTTTTTGTTTGACTTTTTAAAAAATAATTTTTTCATTGTTTTTTAATGTCTGGCCTGTTCTTCTGATCTGCAGATATTTCTGTGTAACGGGATCCAGCTCAAAGTCACAAGAAGGAATAGATTTGATCCATTACTGTATGAAGTGCCTCTGATGTGCTGAGAGTTCGGCCCCGTCCTGATACGCTGCAGTTTATACGATTTGGAATCATTCTCCCCGACCCTGGATTCACCCCCGCAGGCGACGACTCTCTCCAAGCCGGAAGTGTTGAGACAGAGGAGGTGATGCGGCAGGATCGACTCAGCAGGCTGAACTGACTCAGCGTTACTGAATGTTGATTTTATTATATTCATTACTGAAGTATTGAAATTCTTGATTAGAGGATTTAAAGCCCAGATTCAATATTTTATACACAAGATTTTTCTCCTTTAACTCTTATTCACTGCAGCTTTGAAGTGGCTTTAAATGCAGAGTGAATCTTTTTTATTCCATTTATACCAAAGAGTGTTTATTTATTTTTTAAAGAGCTAAATTTAAGTTTTGCCTAAATATAGAGCTCTGGAGTACAGTGCTGGATTGGAAGCGATTCAGAGTGTTAACTTTCAAAGGTAAACATTTCCTTTTTGTGAACTTAACTCACTGTGTAAAGTGATTCTCTCTCTCTCTCTCTCTCTCTCTCTCTCTCTCTCTCTCTCTCTCTCTCTCTCTAACAAACACAACCCTACACTGAGTTGATGCTATTGGCAAAAAATAAAAAAATATAATAAATATGCAACTATCCAAAGTCTGTCGTGTTTCCTGGTGTTTTGAAATAAAAAAAAAATCGAACGCAAGCCCTTTTCCTTTTCGTGAAGCTGTTACACGGCCTACATTTGCATACTGATACCTGATTGGCTTTTATGTTTGATGATGCAATAACACTTGTGCATGTTCACTAACTAAATGTTTTCAAAGAAAACCCTCTGTAGTGGTGATTTTCACACCTGCACTGCACACTCGAATGAATTTAAGAATAAAAAAGGAAATTTTATTATTATTCCTCTTATTATGATTAAGTTTTACAGTGTTTGATATTATTGACATGTTTACAGTAAAGTTTAATATGATAAATTGTATTCTTAATTTTTTACAAATTTCTTACATTTTTAAAATACAGTAAAATTTATTTTTTTTTAAATAACACTATATAAAAACGACGCAAACCGACAACCGGTTCAATCAAAAATCAAACATGGTGTAATGTACGTGTTAATCTATCGTATAACCCGGAGCTCGACCACTGGAGCCTGTGTTCGACTCGGTCTCTGTGGGTTGAATATAAAGAAGCAGGCCGTCTGCGTAGGTTTCAGCCCAGCGTGTTGTGCCAGGGTGGGACTCCACACCGGCCGGAAAACAGAGTCAGATCCATGGAAAGAACAGAGCAGAAGGAAGGAAACTGCAGCTGGAAATTCTAACAGAGGTAGCCAGTGCCAAAAGGCCTGCTAATGAATTCTCTCTAGTGTTCAGTCATCAGTCAGGTTAGTGTTTTTCTGTGGAAAGATCCCTCACAGGTCTCTCCTCTGCCCAGATTCATGAATAAGACCTCTGTTTCATGTCGAATTCCTTGTATTCAAGTATTTGCTTGTTTTTAAGTCAAACAAAATGTCCTGAGGTAAAACATTTAGAACGACACTATATATATGTAACGTGTGCTTTCTTTAGTTGTATTGAAAATTCTACTTTGTTTAGCAAAAAAAAAAAAAGAGACCCCACCCCTTTTATTCCAAATACAGCAGATCAACTGAGACATGTTTCAGTGTATGGTTTGCAAGTTAGCTTAGCTTCAAGGCTAACATAGCTAATAAGTCATGGATGTGTACAGCCACCAATGTAGCATGGCATAATTTGTCATTTATAAGTAGTTTAGAATGAGTTGCTATTCACAAAATAGCATTATCAAGATGTGACAATAGTAAAAGTGGCCAGTAGGTGTCACTGTAGAGACAGGTGTCGGATTGTTTCGAAACTTTTCAAAACTTTTGAAACAGTTCTGGCACAATCGCTTCAAATGTTTCAGTGTTTCACAAAGCCTCACTTCCTCCACCACTATGTGTGTGTGTGTGTGTGTGCAAATCCTCCTCATTCAGCTTCGTGGAGCCGTTCAGATGTGGCTTCTGACTCTGTATTTATCTATCCCCATGGTCAAAAAGACTTTAAAGATTAAAACTCAGAGATTAAAACAAGGAAAAAGGAGAAGATGAGTAAAAGATGTAGATAAGATGTGTTGTGAAAGTGTGCAGGGTGGAGGAGGAACAGGGGATGACAGATAAATGTGAGAAGTTTGGGCTGAACTGCTGTTTGACCTCAAGTGGAAAGAATCTGTCCTTCTCATAGCTAACCAAGGACTAAATTGTAAACGACTCTTGTCTCAAGCTCCTGTGTTTTGCTTGGTGAGGCCCTTCCAAAAATGGAGCCATGGTGATTTACCAGAGAGATCCTGATCCGTTTTATGTGAATCAGTCAAACTGACACCTGAACATGAATGAATCGAACATTAAAACCTGCACAGATTTAAAGTACAAACAGATAATCGTGTCATATCCTGTGTGCTCTCCATGCTGTGGGTTTCTGCACATTTAACTTCTAATCTTTCCAACATCTCCATACACTGATACACGATAAACAAACGATTCGCTTGTTTTGCCTAACTTTTTCAGGAAAGTCTGGAAGAAACAAAGGTTCTTAATTAAAATATTAATATTCCAGGCATTAAATGAGTAAGTTCAAAAGAATCGGATCTCTAAAGTGATACGTAATGACCGTCAACGAAGCTGTTAAAGTTAAGTAAGGTTTATTTTTCGTTTTCCCCTCACACTACATCTAACATGCGGATCTTGATTACCTCCATTTTTGCTGCTTGCTTTGGTTCTCATTTTCTCTGTAAATAAACAGGAAGTGCTTAGCTGTGTTGCGTGAGGGGAAAAAGATGTGCAGTAGGGATAGGGTTATGTTTTGTTGTTGTTGAATTAGTCATTATTGCCTATTTGTGATGGAAAAGTAATGTGCTTTCTGCCGTGTGTTGCTTTTCATCTAGTCTGATGGCTCCATCAAAAATAAGATACAAGTACTGTTAAACATAGTGCATACCAATATATATATATATGGGGAAAAAGTTAACATAGAAATGAAATCTCAGTTTGAATCTAGCCATCTTAATGACGTCATCTGGTTGAATTCACTGAGGCTAAGCTAGCTAGCTAACTGCTGATGCTAGACGTGAACTATGGTAACACTATAATTCTATTCGCTGCTAAATACCCGTGGCCAAGGTGAGCTAGTTTACTAGCAGCTAGCTAAGTTAGCTAATATGAGTGACGTTTGACGTTTGACGTGGCGGATGACGAGAGAACTAAGGGGCGTGTCTAATTTGCATATTAGACATACATTTAAGGAGGACAAAGATGTAGAGATAAGCAACTTTTAGTCATTTCTTGGATGTTACACAATTTATTGTTCTAGAAGAATCTTTTTTTAGCTAAACAAAGAGCCAGAATACATGTGGTGGAAGTTTTACTCAGTTTTAAGAGATCCAGTGTACAGTTGCACTTATCAGTGCTGGTCAGTAGGGGGCAGTGTTGTACCAAGAAAATCTTCAACATAACTAAATACATTAATTATAGGTACGAATTAATTAATATAGTGAAAAAATCCCGCTAGCAGTTAATTCTTTAATGATGAATTGTAAGTGAAGTCACCTAAATACATAATAATAATAATAATAATAATAATAATAATAATAATAATAATAATAATAATACAAGTAAAAGTACTTTTACTGTATTTGTTTTATTCTACTCATGTACAATATTGATATATTTATGAAATAATTAAGTTGTTTCCCAGATATATAGCTTTAATGATTATTCTCATTTGCACATTATTGTAATTTCGTGTGATAAGTTTCCTGAATAAGTTTGTTTCACATATATTTTTATTCCCTGTATGATTTTACCATAAGGTTTGCTGTGTTAAATATTTCAGTCTCTCTTATGAACTCTTAAAGATTTTCTGTAGAACCCTTTTCACTTTCAGCTTTAATATCCATCACAGAGAATGAGAGTCTGCGCACTTCCTGCAGGGACACTTCCTCCCAGTGGCTCACATTCCTCTTTCTAAGTAATGGGGTTGTAGCTGACTGCGGCCTTCTCTTTTAAAGGTGTCGTCACAGTTCGAGGTCATTAGAATAATAAGCGTCTCTCTGACCTCATGTCTCTGTCTGCGTGCAGAAACTTCAGTGTCTGGAAGTTCAAACTCATGTTTACAACAAATTCAGATGTGGGATGAAATACAGAAAAGCAGATTTGTGTAGCAGATTGTTTTCTCAGTTTTAGGTTTGAGGACAAATACGTTTGATTTATTTTCTAGTTTTAAATCCATTCTATTTTTAAGCACATGAATAAGTTTGAATCATTTATTTGAACTTGTATTAAAATGTTCATGTTAAATGTTTACTTATATTCAAATGTATGCTTTATTTAAGATTCAAGGATTGTCTTTGTTTGGTGTAAAACTTTTAACCTTTTTGCTTCTTATCTACAGGTTTATGGCAAAAATTAATTTTAATTTCACTGGTTTAAAAAGACAAATGATTGTAATCAGTGCCCAGGTTTTACATTAATCATAAGTTATCTAATTTTTAAAATGTGGTTCTTTACTATATGTTTGGGGAGAAATGAACTGTTTGTTCCATTTGTTTTAAGAATAAGGATAAATTAACTTCATTTAGTCTCAGCTTTTAATCGTTAAAGTGCAAAAGTTGCATTTTCTGCTGAAGTACAGATGAACACAATCCATCGCCCTGTTTAACACGTAAACACAAGCTAACATTTTATTTGTTTCTTTATTTTATATTTTAAGGACAAATCATTTTAAACTCTGCCATTTTAGACCCAAGGCTTTTGTTTAATCTCATACGTTTAAGAACACATTTTAATACACAAGGCTTGTGATTGCTTCTTTTCTTCCATCAAGAACAATCTGACTTTGTTCAGTCTGCCAGTTTTCTATTTTAAGGACAAAAATAGCTCTCCAGTTTCGAGTCCAGGCTTTGTTTAGGATCTGCATACTTGTCCATTTTAAGCTGAAGGACACACTGAGTTTGTTTTAAGGACAAATATGATCTGATTTCTCTCCTCATTTCGCACTCAAGGACAAATGAAGATTGTTTAGTCATCAGAGTTTGAAGTTTAAGGACAGTTTGACTGTAAAAGCCTGCATGATGAAGTGACTTGGCGCAGTTTTATCATTCGAGTCAAAGTTGAAGATAAATAAAGCTGCAGGAGAATAAACACTGTTAACCACACCTTTATTTACAGATGCGTGTGCGCGCGTGCGCGTGCGTGCGTGCGTGTGTGTTAGAGAGTCTGGAGGAGATCCCCTGTGAGGGAAAACTTCTCTATCCTTTACGGTAAAACAGCAGAATCACGGAAGCAGCGCGAGCGATACTGAGAGAGAGAGAGAGAGAGAGAGAAACGGCGAGAGACACAAAAAACTCACAGGTAAAAATCTTTCTTTAATCAGCACTGTACTCTATTAATTTCTGCATCTTTTTATAAGTTTATAATCCGGTATTCGCTCGCGCATGTCGGATTTTTTGACCGTTCATTGTTATGTAGGCGCACGCGCTTTACTTTCACTTCCGGTTTTTTGTAGCCCAGGCTCGTGGCGTTGTTTTCCTGTTGCTTTTTATTTAATCCTCTTTTACTGAGCGATACTTCACGTTTGGTCGTATCTCAGGGTTTTATTTCGACACTTTAACGTCATTTCCACAGCATCAGCTGTCAACATTTTGTAAGTTAGGAACTGGGCTGGGAGTTCTGTTTACTGTTTACTGTTTACTGTTTACCGAAGGACATATTGGCGACTTAACGGCGTAAAATGTACACAGACATTCAACTTTTAGTCAACTTTAATTAGTGCAGCCAGCAGAAATGTTAACCCCGCTAACTGTTTTCACTAACACATGATTTGTTTGTTAACCCTGTTGACATGCTGCGAGTTTCTAAAGCCAGTTTGTAGTAAAATTAGGAGTCGTTTATACAGAACTAGCCAACAGTCACGCAGAAAACGGGACGCTGTTAACCGATCCCAGCGCAGGAAGAGGGATTTATGTAGCTAGCGACACATACGTGTTGTGACGCAATACTGGGGGTTTTACGTCACGCGTACGGCGTTATTTTATTTGATGTTTTCCAGAAATGTAAACACAAATTTTTTTTTTTTTTTTTAATGTGTCCACACGAAGCGCGCTTACAGAAGATTATCCTCCATCCATGTTTGTGCTTTTAGAGATTTTTTTAAATGGTTAAGTTCTTGTGCGTTCAGTGATTAAAGTCGTGAGAACGCTGTTGTTGGGTGACTGGGGAATACGGAAAGCAGGCACAAGCTAGACATCGCAGAGCTGTTAAATCTTTTTTATGAAGACTGTAAATGCAGAGTAATGGCGGAATCGAGACAGAACCATCAACAATTATCCTCTGATGAAAGGATGATAACTTTGTAATTGACTTGAAATTAAGACCGCAGTCATGGTTTCTGCAATATTGGGAAACGTAAACTCGTAGACTCGGAGATGTTAGAAAATGCTAAATGCTAAGCTAAAAGTAACTGTTTTCCTTTTAGATTTCCTGCAACCATGGCAGCCACAGAGGCGGTGTATAACCCCACCACCACGGCACCAGAGACAAAATCGAACCAATGGTTCAGCGTTCCGAATCACAACCTGGACTTGATCAGGTTTTTTGTAAAGATCGCAGAAGTGGTGAGTTGGCGCTTAACGGCTTCCTGTTTTCTTTTGCTTGAAGTTTGCTTTTGTGACTATATAGTGACTAGCATGTGGTTTGGGACACGTCCACAGCTGTCTGAGTGTGTTTATATTGCCTATATCGTGTGGTGAGTAGTGTTGGGGACACGCCCACAGTGGACAGGTGAGGGTGTTTGTATGGCCTGTATAGTGAATAGTGTGTGTTTGGGTTGTGTCCTGATAAACGATGAACAGTCTGTTTATTAAACCACATCACTTGTTTCGTTCCCTAGATAAGTAACTAGGTGGTGCTGATCATGGGAGTGTGATTTGGAACACAGTCTTTACTCCTGGCCTCACGGTGACGCTCATGTAGTAACAGTAAAAAAAAAACAACACAGAGTTAGCACAGAGGTGTACGCTCAGGAACTGCTCAGGAACCGCTCCTGCTGTCCTCACTGTCGAGTGAAGAAGTTTGGAGATATTGTGTTCCTTCACATATAAACCAGTTTGTTTGTCATCTTCCACCCTACATGTGAGATTCTTCTGCTGATGTGTTTAACATCTGGGTGTGAAAGTCCGGGCTGAGGCTGACACCAGCCTTGGGGGTGGGGGTGCAGAACATCCCCCTCTGTCCAGAGACCGTTTGTTCATTTGGAACCCTTTTTTTTTTTTTTTTTTTTTTTTTTTTTTTTTTTTCCCCCATCCTCCATGTGAATGCTGATCTGCCGAACAGCCGTTTCCAGTTCCAGACTGAGGCGTTGATGATCTATGGCTTCAGAGTGCTTTATGAATTCAAGGTTCAGGAGTCGGACTGAGGGACATGTTTGCATTATGAAGCTGGCCTGGGTTACGGAGTCGGAAGCGGCTTGGCCTGGGCCTGGTCTCGGGCAACAAGGAACTGGGAGATGAAACTGGTGAAGGGAAGTTTTAGCTGCTTCAGCTTCAGGATTGAAAAGCGATATTAGTGTGCGCTCTGAAAGCCGACACTTTTCAGTGACTGACCCTGCCTTAGGGCGCTTCCACGCCTTCCAGTCTGTTTGTCGAGTCTGAATCAGAAATTGAGTCATTGGGCTTGGCTTCACGGCGCACTTAATTAAATGAACCAAAAAGCCAAAAAACAGTGTTGTCCGAGGCGTGTGTGTAAGGCTGGAAATGTCTGTTAGAAATACAGCGATGGACAAAACATGTGAATAAACCTTTTCAAAGTGCGTGTAGAAATGACACGAATCAGCTGAGCACTGAACACGGAGCCCACGCGCAATAAACCATTAGATTATTGTATAAATAAGGAGTTTAACTATTCGTTGAAATCTCCAGCACACGCTGTATTCCTGCACACTTCACCCCTGTGCTCAGGCTCCGTCCAGCAGCTCACACCCCACAATCACACCACGTGTTCAGCTCACTTCCTGCGGTCGACTCGCCTTCTCACTAGGGTTCATTTGAAAGCGGATTGAAGCTCGCAGCTCGCCGTGGACCTGCGTGTGAAGGCTGTGTCCTCACCTGCGTAAAGAACCACGCAGAGGACGAGAACCCACTGGGGTTCTGCTCAAACACTCGGTGCATGTCCAAGCACGTACGTTATTCCCCGCACTGGCACAAGAAAATGTGACCTTTACAACTGAAGGAGAGTTAAACACTGGTCTTTAAAGTTTTCCTGTTTTTGCTTTAAAAATAGAGCACGCTGCGGAAAAGAAAACGAACCTCACTGGCCAGTTCCCTAAAGGCCTGGAGCTCTCAGTGTGGAGGCACAGCTGGATTGGGAGTCGATTACAGTGCAGATGTGCTGGAGATGGTGTGAAGAGGAATTCTTAGGGTCGGAATATTGCGAAATCGTCTTTAGCGTAACTGCTGATTAAACATTCTCAAGTACGTCTCTGCTTTCACTTCTTCAATTAAAAAGAAACCCCCACGACCGGGGCGTTAACAGCGGGGAGGGCAGGTTAGACCCAGTGGCAAGAGGGTGGGACAGAACGCTAATCTGCGTCTGGAGACCGTGATGCAATGTGACTTCCCCTGTCTGTGCACAGCCTGAGCACGATCCGCATCACACACAAGAACAGGGTCAGGGGTGGGGTCAGGGGTCAGGGTCGGGGTTAACGCCTGAGCTACGTGTGTTTGCTGTACATCAATCTGCATAAAATTCCTAGCTGACACGGATCACCACATCAGTACACATCTCAACACAAACTCCGCTACCCAGAACTTTCCGTAACGCTGACCACTTCTGCAACGGACTCTATTCGAGATTTCAAAAACACCATAAATATGATCAGTCACATGAGTCATATCCACCACCACATTCTCTGGAATTCTTAGCAGCAAACACTGAACACAATCACAGCGTCTTCTCGTCGCTTCTAAAAATGCTAGTTTTGCTGGAAGAATCCCGTTTTATTTCAACACCGGGCTGTTGGTCGTTGAATTGCCTTTCAGGATTACAGTCTGTGTTCGCTGCTTTCGCTTCCTGTCACGCCTACAGTACTCTGCTGCTCGATATAGTTGCTTGGTTTTATTTAGCTTCGGTTTTGGATTTATCCTTCTGGTTTGTTTGCTTTGTGGGCGTTTATAAAACTCCGCATGGTTCCTGACAACGTAACATTAAGCTATTGCTGCAATTCAATATCTTGAGCTAACGGTAGCTAATAAGCTGAAGTAATGCAATGTTATGCCTGGAAAATAATGGACATGGTTCATGTCAGCGTTGACTCACCTGTTTGCTCGTTAGGGCCAGGGAATAGTTATTTTTCTGTAAAAAGTCAGCCTTCAGTCTACTGTAGCCACTCTTACCAAGTAGTTCAGCTTCAAATCATAACCTTGATTAGTGCACAAATAATAATAATAATAATACCTTGCTGGGGTGGCCAGAGGGGTGGCCATGCTTCACAGGGGCATCAGGACCCTTCTTGCAGTGGTGTAGATGGAGTCACAGACCATGGCTGATGTGTAATAATAATATTTCACAAATAATACAGGTTAACGTGTGCTTAGGTGAAATGGGCAAAAAAAAATTTCCAGACTTGTGGATGATGCGTGATATTTATCACCATGCTTACAGATATAGAGCGAATGCTGCAATGCTCCTGACTCATCTTCAGTTAATCAGTTAATTACCTGCCTCAGGTGTGTCTGAGAGGGGACGGTACAAAACCGAGGTTTAATTTTAAACCACAGAAAGTTTCATGAGGCTGGAGCGAGCGTGCCGCTTCCCAGCGCAGGATGAAGCTGCGTGAGCAGAGACCACATGGTTAATGGCAGCACTTTGACCAGGTGCTACATCATCGAGTTACCAAATTACTACCGACCTGGGACGCGTTTACATGATGGTGACACCCAGAGGTCAAACCAGGAACTGCATGTTTCAGAACTCTATTTAACAAACCAGCAACTTCTGCTCTTTTTACCAAATGTTTGTGCACCCTCGCTCTGAAAGATCAGACTGTTGGATTAGATTACACACTGCAGGTTTCTTCATGCATAAAATGCAGAACAGCCAAGCACCTAAAAGGCTGAACGTATTATAACATTGGAGTCACAACAAATGGCCGTTAGACGCTTTGCATTTTATTTAGTTTTGGATTGGAAGGTTTTTTCTTTTTCACTGGGCGTTTTCATGTAACTAATTTGCATAAAATTGGTGAATTTGCTTAAGCATGTGCAAAACATATTAAAATTAGGGTTAATTTTAAATTAGGGTTAATAGGCCTCACCGCTAGGCGAGCTCAATAACACGGTGCACTGAAGGGGCATGAAATGTGGGCGGGGCTTTCTGATAAGGGACATGGATTCCAGACAGCCAATCAGATAACACCGCCAGAGTGGGCCGTGATGAGGGTGGAATAACAGGTTTTACTGATGATCGTGTTGATAAAGATGTGTACACACACACACACACACACACACACACACACACACACACACACACACACACACACAGTGAAGGTTTACTTATGAGTTATTAAGGAATTCCCCTTCAACATGTGCTTGTCTGGGAAGTTAGTTCCCCTGTTATTCTCCTAAACTTTATTCTAAAGTTTGTGCCCCCTTAAGTTATAAAGAAAAGCCAGACTTTTTTCACCAGTGACTGTAATGAGTAACGTGTTTCATTGATGTTCTTTAGTTCTCGGTAATGAAATCAGATAAAAACGGCGTGGGTAATCACTGCAGAATGCGTCCGGAAACACCTGTCTTATTCTCATCAATAAACCTGCGGATGAGACGATCGCCACGTGAACCTGGAGTGGTTTGTACTCGCCGATATTAACTGACCAGCTAACTTCACTAAGCGGGTAGTTTCAGCCGCTTCCTCTGACTCGGGGTTGGTGTCTAATCTCACTCAGATGCGCGGAGCCGGCTGATGAACTCGGACTCTGTGAAGCGAGAGCCTGGACCCGGGTTTAACTCCCACCTGCGTCCTCTGGGGCGCCATCATAAAGGAGACCACATGTTAAACACCCCGTCGTGCTTAAACAAAGTCCAGCTCGTTTTATATAGCAAGTACATTTCCATAAATTGGATTGTGTAAAGGTTTATTTAGAGGGTTAGTTTGGAGATGTGCGTTGTGTTTGTCGCATCGTGTTTAGTAAGTTTTATAAATTTCAGCCTTAAAAGAAATATAGAAAAATGGAGTGATAATTGCAGATCTGGCGTGCTGCCGTGAAGGAGCTTGGCCCGACCTGAGGATGCTGGGAATCTGGGACCGTGAGCGTCAAGTCAAGTCAAGTCAAGTGGCTTTTATTGTCATTTCAACCATATACATGTAATACAGTGTACAGTGAGACGAG
>JAQQZR010000024.1:601675-614331 GCA_030068235.1 Notoglanidium macrostoma
ACTCCACACAGAAAGGCATCCTGGGTGACCCGGGGATCGAACCCAGGACCTTCTTGCTGTGAGGCGACAGTGCTAACGCCAGCTTCCTCTTGGGCGATTGGTCCGCTCAGGATCTTTGGCATGTCTGGATTAATCAGGTATAGGCGTTTACACTGTGTGGCCGCTAGATGTCGCTGTTTCTCCGGTTAAATCACCGCGTCTCAGCAGCAGCAGCAGGTTAAAATAAAACCCCGAGCAGTCCGGAGTGTCAGTGTAAAGCTCAGTGTAGAGAGGAGCAGAAACACCAGACACTCGGGGTAGAAAACTCTCAGCCTCTTCTAGTCCTCTATATCCCTCTTTATTCCTCTTTATTCAGCTTCTCCTCTTCCTCTTACCTGAGCTCAGGATGGACTTTTACTGCCTGCATGGAGGAAACGTTTACACACTTTCCTCTGTTTCCTGCCTTCATTAAACCCTCAACTGCCTGGATTGGTTTCTTCCATGTTTAAGGTAAGTTGAAGCTGTTCTCCTTCTCTAGTCACGTCTATTTTTCTGTTTGTTTTTAATAGAGAGATAGAATATAGCCTGCTTGGTATCCTAAATGACGCTCTGTAGTAGGTAATGTGTGTAGAGTAAACTGTATAGGACGTGGAAATACAATGTGAGGTAAAAAAAAACAGTGCAATTTGTTGTTATTTAACTTTGACGCCTATATTTATATATTATACACGAATTATTATATGAAATTGAATGAAATGTAGACTGGAATAGTATAAATATAGTAATAAAAAAAAGTTTTACTACTTTTTGATATAATAGAAACTTTAAAGTTGATTTGAGATCATATTACACTGATGGAATTAACACCATTATATTGACATTGTAGCCACTTAAACCCTGAGAAAACATTAAAACACGAACGAGCTTGTGCCATGTATTAATATTTACATATTTAGTTTGTTAAATCTAAATCTATCCTACTGAATAGTACGTCAGATTAGTACGCTACGTGCGGTACTCAGTTGTCAGCGCACTAGTTTGACGTGCTGTATAGTACGCTAGTATGCTGTGCGGTGAGTGGTTGTCATGGTAACCGCTAAAGCTTCGTCACGGCTCTTAGCTAAGTAGCTAGTTTGATAAAATCGTTTATTAAAGCGTTTTATGGCTCCTTCAGGCATTCATTTAACATTTGATACACTAGTAAATCTTCATTGACGTTTTTCTGTCATTACTTATTCATTCATTTCGACAATTTGCTCGGGCAAAAGGGCAGATACTGGTTACCTCAGATTGATAGGTTTTAACACGCACGCGCCCCCTGGCTCCTGTCAGTTACTTCACACACACACTTACTGGCCCCCCAATAGTAATTGTGAAGCATGAATAATTAATATAAAGAGTAATATTTTGAGCCTAAACACATGGGAATGCTGTATGGTTTTATTTGATTTTATTTATATTTGTAAATTCTTAAGTAACATTTAAAGCATAGGTTAAGTAAGGAATTTAGTGAAAACACTAACAGCCCTGCATTCCTGTAATGCATAGCAAGACACGTGTAGATAATATCGGCAACATTTCACTCTCCTTTACATACGTGAACCGTAGATGTATGTATGAAGAACCGTATGTAGATTTCGTGTTCCTTCACATTTCTTTGTTGCTATAGATGTTTGTTTGAGGTCATTATATGAAAAGGGCCATCTTTAGCCAAGTCTTAACCTCTTGGCAGAGGCAACCAGGTTTTGGGCTGAAATATGCTGGTAGCAGTGAAGGAGGTGTGGCCTATGTGTCTGTCAATCTCAGTAAAAGGAGGTGTGGATTCCTTATGCCTGTCTAACTCTGTGAAAGGGGCGTGGCTTCCCTGTCTAGCTTGGTAAAAGAGGTGTGTCTTTTCTACGGCTGCATCCGAATACTCAGCAGGTGCTAATGTCAGATAAGTACCTACGACCTGACCCTTACTGTAGTACGTATTATTAATATGCGAGCGACTAGATAGGACACAATTCGGACGTTCTTTGCTTACCTGTCCTTTGACTTGGATGTTCACAGATGACGTGTACCCACATATGCCATAAAGATGTAACAAAATGATGCAGCAGCAGAAATGTTTAAACTGTTTCTTATGTACTTCATCAGAAGTGGCTTCTCTAAGCTATAATATATATATATATTATATAAGATTTAATATATATATATATATATATAATATAATATACAGTATAATAATGTCTGAAATAGCTTCTACAACAGTTCTACATCCTGTTTCTCAGGTGATGAGTCCCTACGTGAACCCGCGTTAATGTTTGGGTTTTTAATTAACCTATTTATTTTTTAAGCATAATTCCCACATGCACATTTTTTTTTATTTCTGTAGAGACATCTTGTGAAGCTCAGTGATGATCCATTAGCATGTTAGCACACAGGAAATGAGCTGTTTATTTATACACACATCCTGAACAGGTTAATTGCTTCACCTTTGTGCTTTATTGCTCAGAGTCTCTGTCATGTTTTTACCTGGCTTTTCTTTTGATTTATAGGCTTCTGGGTCTCTCTCTCTCTCACACACACACACACACACACACACACACACACACACACGCACACGCACAAGCGCTATCTGATTGCGGAAGCTTTTTCCATTCATAAAGCATAATAAGTACTCTTTAATTATCCCGCTTCAGAAAGATAACAAGCTAGGCGTCTGACAAGGAGCCTGAGGCCTTATTAGTGTCCTCATTGTAATTGTAATAGATCAAATCCGAGTAAATGTGCACGCACTTGCAGATTTAAGACTAATGAGATGGCGTGTGAAATCCACTTTATCTCCTCCTCTCTGACAGGCTGAAACGCCAGACCTGGCATTAATCCTCTTTCTCTTGAGCGCTGGTTGGATCTGCAGCCTAGGTTTACAGAGATAAAAGACCTGTTTCTCATGAAACCTTTATTTCTTTATGATAGGATTTTTAAAGCTCTTTTCTCTGCTAATTTAAAAATAATTAACTTGGTAATTAATGTGATAATGACCTTAATAAAGACCTTCATGATGATCTTAATAATGACCTGTGGACTCTGGCAGTCTCAGAGAAGGAGGCGTGGCCTCTGTGTCAGTCTCAGAGAAGGAGGCGTGGCCTCTGTGTCAGTCTCAGAGAAGGAGGCGTGGCCTCTGTGTCTCATTCTCAGTGAAGGAGGCGTGGCCTCTGTC
The DNA here is from genome assembly GCA_030068235.1 of Notoglanidium macrostoma. NCBI lineage: Eukaryota > Metazoa > Chordata > Actinopteri > Siluriformes > Auchenoglanididae > Notoglanidium > Notoglanidium macrostoma. Next base: position 604,860 of record JAQQZR010000024.1, read on the forward strand.
AGTCTCAGTGAAGGAGGCGTGGCCTCTGTCAGTCTCAGAGAAGGAGGCGTGGCCTCTATGTCAGTCTCAGTGAAGGAGGCGTGGCCTCTATGTCAGTCTCAGTGAAGGAGGCGTGGCCTCTATGTCAGTCTCAGAGAAGGAGGCGTGGCCTCTATGTCAGCATCAGTTAAGGAGGCGTGGCCTCTGTCAGTCTCAGAGAAGGAGGCGTGGCCTCTATGTCAGTCTCAGTTAAGGAGGCGTGGCCTCTATGTCAGTCATGGTGGAGGAGGCGTGGCCTCTATAAACAGTCACTGTGTCAGTCCCAGTGGAGGAGGCGGGGCCTCAGTATCTGTCAGTCTCAGTGAGGGAGGCCTTGGACAGTTATAATATACCAACATGAAGCCAAATCTTTTAAAGCCTGTGTAATTACTCCGTCTCATTTTGACAAGTGCATTGTGGGTAAACGAGAGAGCTTTCCGTAGCAGTGGATCGATCGTTGTCTCCCTCTTGCCGTGTTAAGGGAATCCCTCCGTCTCTGCTCGCTGTCACTGTTACAGATGAGATGGAGCTGAGTTGTGTAAAGGCAGGCAGGTAATGGTCTTCTGAAAGGATTTACAGACAGAAATTGAGGGATCGTTTCGCTGAAACGCTTCAGGAAGTCAAGTTGTGCTCGTCTTCCACAAACCCCTTCACATTTCTCCAGCTGAGCCTCATTTCACTCACAGGAAGCTTCCGCTGATGCATTGAGCTGCTGTTCAGCGTTGGTGTTTCCTCATTGGCACTGTGATAAAATGACAGCTAATTAGTGTAAAAACACAGCAGGATGCGAGGCGGCTCGTCTGCACGTGTGTGCTATGGGTGTGATAGCGTGTCAGGATGACAGTTTGTCTGACATCGCTCCGCTGTTAGGATTACGTGGTTGTGTAGTGTAGACACTTTAAATTGCTTAAAATATTTTAATGCCTAGTAAACAACTAAAATGTCCTGACATCATCTCTACACCTTTGCCCTCATTAAAAAGCATCTAGAAACATACAAAAATATAAAAATTGGAAACTGTTATAGGAAAGTGTTCCAGAAAGTATTGGTGGTAATGAGAAGCATGTAGTAACTACGGGATGTGGTGGTGATCTGGTGCTCTGTTTTAGTGCATTTTATAGTAATTTGTAGACATTTTATCATGGGAATGCAGCAGGGATCAGCGCGGAGTTTCCGCTCTCAGCTTAATATTCTAACATGACACAAAGATTTACTGTTTTGCACAGTTAATCAACAGCAATAACATTAGCTTCTGTTTTAACTCTAGGAAAGATCCTCAAGTTCCTCAAATCGCGTCGAATCATTTATATACATCACCATGTTTTGTTTGTAAAGTAGTTTAATGAAAATCCAGGGGAGCTTTCCCTTCCAGTTCTGCATGTTGGACTCTGATGAATGGGAAATAAACAATCCTTGGTGCTGAAGTTGTGAGAGTACAGATTCGAGAGCGGTGTACGGTTGGTCCAGGAAATTGATTCAGTCCAATGTTTGGGATTTGCCTGTTCATGGCATCATCACAAATTTGCATAAGATTCAGATGGCTCTTTATCGGGAGACAGAGAGTCTGAAAAGTCACAGAGACAAAACCATAACCACATTCAATTCCTCATCACGCCTCTGAGGAATTCTTATCTTTAATATCGTCTTTACTGCAGACAAACACCGTGTGTGTGTGTGTGTGTGTGTGTGTGTGTGAGAGAGAGAGAGAGCAGTGATTATACTCTCATGTCTTTATACTCTCCATCTCTTCATAGACAGGTATATTGGCGAGAGGTTAGGAAGCTGCTGTTTTTTGGCTTTGTCTGCGTGTCTGCGTGTCTGTGTGTCTTCGTGTGTGTGTGTGTGTGTGTGTGTGTGTGTGTGTGTGTGTGTGTGTGTGTGTGTGTGGTTTTCAATGTTGGGGTAGAATAGGAGCTCCACTGAGGCGTGTTATTCAGAATTCCGAGCGGGCGACGCACCCGTCGTTCTCCAGTGTTTGAGTTCTTTATGCACACGATTCGTTTTCAGTAGCAGCGTGTGTTCCGGGTCCAACTCGCACTCATTAGATCCAAATCTAATCCACATGAATATTTATGAGTTAGGGTTTATATTAATGTGTTTGTTCATATAAGGTAACAGCTCATTCACACCGAGGATAAACAGATTTTAAAAATCACTGATGTGGTGAAGAAAGACGAAGGAGAGATGTGTTTACGTTCCAGGAGTCTCCGGTGGCAGCGCTTTGTAAATCTCAGGGGTAAAGCTGTAACTTTTCTGACATCTTCAGGACAGAGCAGTTTACGCTGCTGTGCAGTTTCTTGGTCACAAACGTAACAAGATGTGATTTCATAACTTTCAGCTAAACGGCTAAGATCTGATCACATGATCACATCTGCAAGTTCTTGCTCAGATCTGAAAATTCCGTAACCGTGGAGAGTCCGTATTCCCAAAGCTCCCATATCACGCTTTGTTTTTTAAGACTCGGCCACGGCGTCATCGGGATTCAAACCTGGGCTGATCTCCTGACAAGATGGCAAAACCTCAGACAGCTGCACCACTCTCAGGGAGCACGTTCATGCATTATTAATACACACACATACACGCGTGCACACTCACACACACACGCACGCACACACACACACACCAAAACCAATCTCACTTTGTTTAGCAACTATTTCAGAGTATTTCAGTGAGTGAGTATTTCTTCACTAGCAGGTTGTATTCAGATCGAGACCTCAGCTCTTCATGTTGTAGTGTTTTATCAATAGATGTTCCAGTGAGTTTTACTGAGGCCCCATCAAATTCCATAGAGGTGACAGGACTGGCTAATAAGACAGGCTTCACCTCACACACACACACACACATACACACACACACACACACACACACACATTGTGCAGCGCTGCTCTCCCGGTGTGTGATGGATGAGGCTGTCGGCTGTCAGGGAGCTGGTACAGCGGTGATGGATGGTCATGGAGCAGCCGGGAATCAGCAGTGATTGAGCTGTAAGGATCTCGCTGTGAGCAGTTACAGTAATTCTGATGACAAACACAATACACACGGTGTTAAATCCCTAATAGATGGTGTGTTAAATCACCACGCAGTGTGCTAGAGGAAAGCCAGGGGAGCGTACAAAGGCAGAGTGTGGTTTCCGCTGCGGTGGGGTCACACGCTGAGTCTTTAGTGTAAGTGAACAGTAAGTTAGATTGAGTTAAGAACTGTCTGGGCGTGGCTTAATATTCAAATGAGCAAGCTTGATTGACAGGCCTCTGATACAATGAGATACAATATTGTACAGTTTATTGAGGCCACACCTATTTTACTGCGACTAACTGACACAGAGGCCACACCTCCTTCACTGAGAATGACATGCAGAGGCCACGCCTCCTTCACTGAGAATGACATGCGGAGGCCACGCCTCCTTCACTGAGAATGACATGCGGAGGCCACGCCTCCTTCACTGAGAATGACATGTGGAGGCCACGCCTCCTTCACTGAGAATGACATGCGGAGGCCACGCCTCCTTCAATGAGAATGACATGTGGAGGCCACGCCTCCTTTCTCAACTTTTTCCTTTATGTCTCTTTGATGTCTTCATTAATTGTGTTTTTTGTCTTGTTTTTTTCGTCTCATCAGCTTTTATGTCTCAAATCCATTCTGTAAAATTCTCTCCGGCCTTCTCTCTCTCTCCCTCACACACACACACACACACACACACACACACACACATACACACACACCACCTCTCATATCCGCACACAGGGAGCTTTTGATCGTGTATTATGTTTCACAGAGTAAATCGTGTAATAGTTTTTGTTGTCATGCTGTTTTTTATTTTTTATTTCTCCTTTGATGATGTAACTGACTCGGAGCTGCATCATGGCGCTGGTTTCCTGGAAGAGAAACTCTAGACCAAAAAATGTCTTGTTTTTTTGTGTCAATGGTTTTAATATTTAAAGGTTTTTGTGTTATTTCATGGACAAAATTTCTGATAAATTCAGATAAACTGGACTTAAAGACTGTTTATAAAGATTCCACTTTTAAAAAAGAGAGAATTTACACAATCCAGTATATACAATTATGAATGCTTCAGGTTAATAAAAATCTAATTTACTGTTATATGTAAGGAATAAAACATGGAGAAGCATAATGTTACAGGAAACTAATCAACGATGTGCTGGTGTGATGAGGTGCAGTTACTGTTATCAGCCTGGGGGTGATTAGTTTCTACACCAGCACATTCCTCCTGCACCACAACAACACAACAGTTATAATTTCTTATTTATTAAGAAATGACATCATTATCTGTTTATAGTTCCATTTAAAGTTGTGGAATGTCCTGGAAATGCAATGCTGATTGTAATTTCATGAATTGAAATACAGAATTATAAAATTATTGCCTTTATATTATTTTCACTTAGCAATCTGCAAACAAATGCAAAGATTTATGGATTTGATGGTGTTTAGTTTGTCCTGATTGCCTTGTTTATTTTTTATTTATGTAATAAAACTTACAAAAAAGAAAAACTCAACCTTTTGAGTGGCAGTGTACACTTTGTGTTAAGGATATTTTCGTTAGCGAAAAGTTTATTTGTTGTGTCTGACGTTTTAGCGCCCTCTGTGGTGAAAACGTGAAATTGTCCCAGGCAATCTGAATATCAAAATAGAATTGATAAATGAAATGACAAATTATGATGAAAGTTTTGAAAGTGGAACAAAGTGTATTATTTCACAGAGAAAGACTTTTTGTCGTGTTTCTAATCACACACATTCTCTCTGGTCTTCGGTAATTTCAGCTTGAAGTCTTGTGTGCAAAATAAGCTTTTACCTGGGGATAATCTTTCTCCCTGTATGAATTCTTCCTGTTTCTCTTCACAGCGTCAGCACTGAACAGAAAATGAGCGATATCTACGAGTCGGCCGCCACCTCGCTGGGGCTCTTTAACAGCCCCTGCCTGACTAAGGTGGAGCTGCGTGTGGCGTGTAAAGGAATCTCGGACCGGGACGCTCTGTCCAAACCCGACCCCTGCATCCTGCTCAAGATGCAGTCACACGGCCAGTGGATCGAGGTGAGGCCGCTTTCGCGTCCCTGCGTTTATACTGAGCCGGGGAGTGAGAGTCTGTGTGCCCTCGGTAGGGAACAGAGTGCGCACTACTGAAGAGTCTCCTGTAGACGTCTTCATCTTCATCATCTTCTGCAAAGAATCAGATTTTCTTAAAATTACATTGAGTTAAATGAAGGAAACCGAAGCTATTCGAAGACGACAAAAAAAATTGTAGCCCTTCAGCAAAGTTGGCTCATATATACAATTTAGCTTCTCAAAAAAATCAGGTTAGCTGAATGTAAACATTATCAAATAAGTGATCATTTCTTGGAAGCTAGCAGAGCTAATTCATATATGTTGGAAAAATGCCTTGCTAACTTATCTGGTGGTTGAATAATGCCAGACGACTTTTCAAAGGAGTCGGTCCATGTTACAGTAAAACATCACCACAGCACGTAAATTAGGTTTTGGGTTCAATTTGTCTGAAATAATGTTTACGTTATGTCTGTAGGCAAGCGGTTATTGTACAGCGTGGAGAGGAAACGCCAACATGGAGGACAAGTGACATCACTGTGTGTGCTGTGGATGAAACCAAGGGATGGCTGGGAGGACGGGAAAATCTCCTGTTATTCCGACTTGAAAGCTTTCACTACATAAAAGTGTCGATTGTAGCTTTTATTCTTCCGTCTGCTAGCATTAGCGTACAGCTGTGTTCATGTTTAAACGTTAGTGCAACGTCTCGCTAATCTTTAATAGAACTGAAGCTGATGGTGAAATTTATCAGCTGCAATTCAGTATCAGCCGAGATTTGAATGAAAATTCCCATTATTCCCAATATCCGACTTTATTTCCTTGATGTATTCACTTCCAGATTTTGAGAAATTGAGGCTGTCAGAAATTCTTGGCAGCATTTTGCTAGCGTTTAAACAACCTTTCCAAATGCTAGAACACATGTAGAAATAAAACTTGGTGTTTGTCTTCAGCTGTTTGTATGGTTGCGATCAGAGTAAAAAAAGGGCTGAGTGTGTGTGTGTGTGTGTGTGTGTGTGTGTGTGTGTGTGTGTGTGTGTGTGTGTTGCATATGTTCTCAGTGAGATCTCTCTGTGTGTTTTGTGCCAACTCAACAGCCGGATCTGTTCTCATCGCCCCCTTCGTTCCTCATTAGCCGTTTATGAAACAGCAACGTTCCTGCTCCTTTAGTGTGTGTGTGTGTGTGTGTGTGTGTGTGTGTGTGTGTGTGTGTGTGTGTGTGTGTGTTCCCGCTTGAGCTAATATCACATGAAATATTGTAAAATAGACCATTTTGTTCGTTTTATGCTCTGTTTCCTGAGGCAAGCTGTCGGGGTCATCACATCATTTTCATCATTTGGATCCCGTGAGTCCTCGAGGCGTCGGCGTGTCCCTGCGAGACGTTTAAGCCGAATCGAGTGTGTTTTCAAATCAGTGCCACGTCCATGTGAAAAAGGAAGGCCTGGAATCTTCTCAGCTTGTGTTTTGAGCTTTATGGAAGCAATGCTAATGAGTTAACACTTACAGGCTAACCATGTGTTCATTAAGCACCTTGTGCCTCTTGCGTGGACGTAGTGACTGATACTGTTGTGGGCGTGGCCTGCCCGGCGTCACTTTTTAGCTCCAGTAAAAAGTGATAGTAGCTATGTAGCTCCTGAAGCTAAGTAGTTAAACACAAATTAAATAATAAAAAACTTAATTGATGTGAAAATATTTTGTGTGTTTGGCAGGTTACATGTTCGGCTTTGTGTTAGCGTCATTCTCAGACTAGATTAGCAAAGCGAGCTAGCTGTACTAGCCATGCACGCTCGCCCGAGGCACCAACGATCCCGTTCCAGCTTTTATTTTTCTTCATAACATTTAATGAGAGGTTATATATGAGAAAGGAAAATGAAACCACGGTTATAATTGAAATGCTTCTATGCCATTCATTTAAAATCCACCAATAGGAAGACAGTAAACTCACAGGACAGCTACAGGTACAGTAGCGGCGATAACGACAAACAAAACATGCTACTGGACAGAATAATATCTCCTGATGCCCTCAAGCTCACTTGATGTTTACACGAGCCGGTTTTCTGCACAAGCTGGTATCCGGATCACGCTGATTGATGACGTGAGCAGAACATAGTCATTTTGTTTAATGACGAGGATCTTCGTGGTATAATCTGACATGGAGAACTCACGCTATCACACACTCTTTTGTACAATTCACAACAGAGATTTTTGGGATCGCATGATAAGTAATAATCATAAAAGAGCACTGAAATTGCAGTGAGCCGGAGGAGGTGTGATTAAGAACTCTCATAATAAATCCATTAATAATGAAACAACAGCAGATAATCATTTCTGAGATCTGTAATATAACAGATAATGAGAATGCTAATAACGCACGTAGCGCAAAACCCATTCCTCAATCGGGTTAACCATCATCACTGGTGATTAGGGCCTGTGTCCCGAGGCACGTTTAGAACAATTCTGCAGTTAAATATGAAAAGACAAAATTAAATGTAACAATTGTTCAAAGTACAGGAGACACATCTAATCTCAGTACAGACACAATGCAAATCTGCTGTTCTTAGCTAGTACATTACAGAGGCACTGTTGTGGGTGTGTCCTCATGTCCCACTTGACTGAGCCTCTGTCATAGACGTGTCACACTTTGAAGCAACGCTGGTGTGGGCGTGTCCCACTTTGAAGCTTCTCTGTCTTGGGCATGTCCCACTTCAAAAACCTCTGTCATGGTTGTGTCCCACTCTGAAGAACCTCAGACTGAGAACCTCTGTCATGGGCGTGTCCCACTCTGAGAACCTCAGTCATGGGCGTGTCCCACTCTGAGAACCTCTGATATGGGCTTGTCCCACATCAAAAAACCTCAGTCATTAGCGTGTCCCACTCTGAGAACCTCTGTCATGGGTGAGGTCACACCTCAAAAAACCTCTGCCATGGGCATGTCCCACTCTGAGAACCTCTGTCATGGACGTGTCCCACTCTGAGAACCTCTGTCATGGACGTGTCCCACTCTGAGAACCTCTGTCATGGGTGTGTCCCACTCTGAGAACCTCTGTCATGGGCGTGTCCCATTGTGAGAACCTCTGTCATAGGCGTGTCCCTCTCTGAGAACCTCTGTCATAGACTTGTCCCACTCTGAGAACCTCTGTCATGGGCGTGTCCCACTCCAAAAACCTCTGCCATGAGTGTGTCCCACTCCGAGAACCTCTGTCATTAGCGTGTCCCACTCCAAAACCTCTGCCATGGGTGTGTCCCACTCCGAGAACCTCTGTCATGGGCGTGTCCCACTTCAAAAAACCTCTGCCATGGTTGTGTCCCACTCTGAAGAACCTCTGTCATGGATGTATCCCATATTGAAGTGCTAAGTTTAAGTAATGTATGCCATTTCAAAGCACTTCAGTCCGCAGTGGGTCTATGAATGGCATGAAGTGCACTAGGTAGGTAACACCACTCTGACCACAGCTAGCATGAATGAGCTGAGAAACAGCTGTGTTGTGTTGTGTTAATGTGAATAGCTTTTACCTATGCAGCTGCTTGTGAGGTTATTAGTTCCAGAAGAGTCCATGGAGAGGCAATTTCCTGCCCAATGCTCTTCCCCTCGTCCTGTTGAGGCAGATCTGACGAGCTGAATCAGAAGATTTTGAGCAGCAAAAGCACAAAAATGTGCAGAGTGTGAACGCCTACATGTGTAATGGGACTGAAGTACTGTCTCTAATTGCACACTGCACACTTTATACTGTGTACTGTATTCTACACAGCATGTAGTAAAAGATGTTTGTAGGTCAGTAACGTCTCAAAATGGAAGTGATAAATTATTAGAGCTATGATCGGGACTGGGATGCCACGTGACCCAGCAAAAGATTCACAGTCTTGAGTGAACAGTCAGGGAGAAAATAGATCACATTCATTAACATGTGGACTGAATGCTTACAGAGTTCATGTGCTCATCCTCAGAAAGTGCATTATGCTTCTCAGCAACTTAGCATCACTGTGGTTTAAAGGAATAACTAGCTTTTATTTTGGGAAACAGAACCAAAAAGCAACATAGAGAACATTGCAGGCATGTACGAACAAAAATAATAAGAGCAGGAAGCCCACCTCTTGTGGCTCCACCCCTTCTGTTACATAATATCATACTAGAACCATTTAGTGCAGTGCACTAACCCCGAACCCAACCCTAACCCCGACCCCAACCCTAACCCTGACCCCAACCGCAAACCCAACCCCGACCCCAACCCTAACCCTGACCCCAACCGCAAACCCAACCCCGACCCCAACCCTAACCCCGACCCTATCCCTGACCCCGACCCCAAACCTAACCCCGAACCCTAACCCTGACCCCAACCCCAAACCCAACCCTAACCCTGATCCCAACCCCGACCCCAACCCTAACCCCGACCCTATCCCTGA
>JAQQZR010000024.1:640272-650272 GCA_030068235.1 Notoglanidium macrostoma
CTCACACTCACTCACACTCACTCACACTCACTCACACTCACTCACACTCACTCACACTCACTCACACTCACTCACACACACTCACACACACTCACACACACTCACACACACCCAGAACCCGGTGGAGAACCCTTCAGAGTGTGGTATTGTAGGGCTGACTTAGATTTTTTTGTCACTAAAATTGCACAAGAAATCTACTTTGACACTAAGGACACTTTCACGCCTCTCCGTCTGTTTGTCGAGTCTGATTCACAGTGAAATTCATTCTTTCCTGTTTACTACTTGCTTTAGTTGGTTTCTCTCGGCACATAACTAAACAAAGCACAAAACAAAACGATGCTGTCTGAGGTGTGCAGGGCTGATCACGTCCTGGAAACCTCTTTCATTCATTAAACAGAAAAATGGTTAAAAAAAACACTTTTAACGAGTGCGAGCAGAAATCACAAAAACCACCCGAGCACGAGGAACATGGATTAAACCGATTAGATACAGTACGTGCTGAAATAACCCGTTTATTTACTAACATCCTATAGTTTGTGTCCACACATTAGTTTCTCTTTTTGGTTGCTGAAACCTCTAGAAGACGTTTCTGCATTAGCAGCTCACACACGGCATGTTCGAATCACTTTCTCATTCGGAAACGGCCCGAGACCCGCACGTGTGATCAAAGTGTGTTGACCTGACTAAAGAACCTAACGGAGGATGAGAACACAGCATGGTTCCACTCCAACACACTGAACACTGTGCATCTGAAAGAACCTTCAGGAGTCAAATTAAAGCCATTTAAAATAACCATCAATCACACACAGCTTTTTAGCTGCACCTTAGCTAGCAGTGCAGTGTTCAGACTCGCCGAACATCCGTGTGACGTGTTAAACACGCAGAGGAACGTGCTAACACAAACCTGGCTTATTTATTTTTGTTGGACTTTGTTGGAATTAATTAAGGTGAAACATTACAGGTGAGCAGAATCATTAAAAAAGCAGCAGATATTGCAATCCCTCGTGTCTTGTGGCACTTGAGACAGGTATTATTTTTATTGGAACATTAACAAAAAAAAAAATGTATGCAAATGACACTTCATCTAATTAACGTGCACACATTTGCATACTTTATTAAATCAGAAATCTAGTCTTTGGATGATGATGTTAGAAGCAGAACATTTATTTCACACCCTTCAGAGAGAAAAACTTTAACAGAACAGATTGTTGGAACGCCATTTGTTTATCGTTTAATCAAGAAAATACCATGTGCTCTTATATAAAACAGCAAACATATGCAAATGAGAAGCAAAATAACGAAATAAGCCGATAAAATCAGATGTTCTGGCTTCGGAAACGGCTCCTTTTTCTCCGTGCACTAACTCGCCGTGTCCATTTAATACAAAACATCTCTCTCGTTATGACGGCTTTAAAACTCTGATTTGGTGTCGGATTACTAAAAATGCAGTGGCGTACAGAGTGCATCAGACCGTCCACGTGCAGAGGGCCGGAGACTGAGTGTGTGTCCTAGCATGTCCTAGCATCCAGGTTTTGGGATGAAACATCCCCCTGCGTGACGTGGACGTGACGACAGAGGCATACTATTGATTTATTTATTAATTTAAGGACATGCCAGTCTAGTATGGCAAAGGTGTCATACGTGCGCACTACACTGCTGTGTTGTAGTGTGTAGTGTGCAGTGCACAGTGTAAACTGGACCAGTACGCAGCGTGTCCAACACCAGCACGGAGCTTTAAGCACAGAGACAGGCTAGAAAAACAATGTGACTTTACTCCCTGTTCCATTTTTTCGCCTAACTCCTCATCCAGCTCCACCCTGGCCACGCCCCCTGACCCCACGCCCCCTGACCCCATCCCCTGACCCCACGCCCCTGACCACACCCCCTGACCCCACGCCCCTGACCACACCCCCTGATCACAGTCCATGTCTCTTCACTGTGTCTCAGGAATCAGTGTGCATGAAATCCCTTATTTACAAACTGCAACGTCTTCATTTTCAGAAAACTGGCTAAATAAAGGTTCATGTCATTTGTGTAGAATACGTTTTCGAGCAGTGCCTAGAACGCAGTACAAAGCGTCAGTGTCAGTGTGTATGGGTGTTTCAGTGTGTGTGTGTTTCTGCTGTATATCTCAATTTCTTCTCTGCAATGAGCATGCCCTTTCTTTCAATCACAAAGAAAGAGCGGAGTGACATCTCCAACCTTTTCCAATTATCCATCGCTTCTTTTTTCCTGCAGGATTTCTTTATTTTTTATTTTCAAGGAAGCAGAATAAAAGCAGAGCTGTCCGCCTGCAGGAATTTGCACAACACCCATCATACAGAGAAAAAAAGAGAATGGGTGAGGTGATTTTGTTCCTGTTCATGCGGAGATATTCAGTGCTTTTACGGCTGATATATTCATATTCATATATCAGCCGTAACAGCACGTTCAGTTTGGCCACACTCACACACACACACACACACACACACACTCACAATAAATGAACATCCTGTAAAGCTTTTTAGATCGCACATTAGCAGGATTTTAATGACAATCAGATTTTGTGATAATTCTAGACAAAGTGGCTTTTTGTATTGTTTTATTTAAGGGAAGCGGCTGCGTGTAGAACCGTGCTCACCTGTAGTGTTTGACCTTAACTAGGTCAAACGAGGTCAAACCTCAAACTAGGTTTGTTTAAATCCACTCCAGCTTTGTTGTCGGTGGACTGACAGGATGCTGATGCGTGACCTCGTACCACTTTTACTTCCTGGCTCTCTGTTGTAATGATGCTTAGCTATCTTAGCTAAAACCCTGCTTTAGCCCTGTTTGCACTCTGATCACAGAATACACACCACCTTAGACCAGCTAATCATTTGCCTGATGGGATTGGGCGATCCTGCCACACTTCTCTCACACCGGCGGTCCCTCACTCCCACCACCGCAGCCGATTCCAGCCTTTCTAACGTCACGCAAACGAACTTTAACTGAGACTTTAGTACGATGAAAACTTTGAATCACCTTTTCGTTTTCATGTTTTGTTTATGAATGTCTTTTTAAGAAAGCTGTATTTCATTAGTCCGTTGCTATGGGGAGGGGATTGGCCTTGTTACTGTCCAGAAACGGAAATCCACAAAAGTAAAACGCTTTTTACGAGGTTTTAGCCACGGAGAATGAATTCGCTAGCTAACGCCGTGATTTAAATTGAATCATTTTCTACCACTTCTTACTGATGAGGTCACGATGAAACGGTAGAATATTAACTGTTTCAGTTCTTCACATGAAAACATATATTAATAAAATGTAAATTAATCTGACATTGACATTCCCACCACAGTCTCACGACCCCCTGCGATGTCGCCGCGAGCCCCTGGCTGAGAAACCCGGCACTCGAGGACCTGCTCCATTCTGAGGCGACGTCTCATCGTCACGTCGTCTCAGGAGGCTTTTCCTTGCAGCTGTCGCCTCTGGCTCGTTCATTACATCTAAATCTGCATTGTTTTAATGAACCTTAATCTCAGTGTTGTGCAAAAGTTCATGAACTGGCAAAATGGAAGTGAATCAGGACAAATCCACACGCAAGAATGTAGAATGATATCATTAGATCATCCATGCTGAGAAATAAAGTACGCCGTTGAGGGAGCTGCTGCAGATTAGCGTCTGTACCTTAAACGCTGAAGGATTTATGCTTTTGGGAAGACAAATAAATCAATAAGCCATTAAAGGTGCTTTATCAATTTTTAAACAGATCAGACTCTAGCTATTGATGTGTGATTGTATTTATTGAGCGGTTTGTTGGCCTGTCAGAGTGTGAGAGTAAACACTGGACGTTTCAGCCTGAGTTCTTTCCTGCTACACACACAATCTCGCTCGGTCTCGTTTCTATCGACAGGGACGGATCAGGTCGAGTAAGGATTTCTCGATTCGACTTTATGCCACGCTCTCGATTGACGTGTTTTTATTTTCCTGTTCCTGAGTGAAATAAAGCCAATAACGGAGCCCATCGCTGGACGCTAGCCTGACTCGAAACTGCTTAGCCAGGCTAAAGCGCGACACAGCGCTAACATAAGCAGATTACTGTGCGGAGGAATTGGAAGGCCACGCCCACACGTACACGGATATATCCGAAAACTGTTTTTCATTTACGTCAACACGAGAACAAAAATTGGTTTCATGTTTGTCATTCTTCAGCGTGGAACTTTTCCTCCTTTGAGCCTCAGCCTTCCCAGAATCCAGTGCGTTGTTTTTGTTCTGAAAGCACGTGACACTACCTGCTCGCTCTCTGTGCAGCAAAACCTCCGCAAACTCACTGTAGGTGAGCCCTTAGAAACCCGTCTCCGACTTTGTCTTCATCCGATTGTAAATAGGAAGTGAGCTGAAGTTTGATGATGAACAGCTCAGATAAGTTATTTAATTCTCCGGTGTTAATGAGACAGAAATATTTTTACTCTAAATCAGCCTCCTCATTGCTGCAGTTGTCACTTTAATAAATATCCCCAAAAAGTAAAAACCCCAGTGTGTATCTTATATAAGGTGTTTGAGGAATCACGTTTCTCTGCACTTCCAGCAGAACCAAATAAAGTGGGTCATTATACAGAGTTTCATTTATCTGCGAGCCCTACAGCGAGGCCGGCGCTCAGGACACCAACCCTCGGAGCAGGACGCACTGCTGGGGCTGCACCTGATTAATGCCGAGCTTCAGGCTCCCGCGCAGGTGTGTGTGTGATTACAGGAAGCAAAGGCGAAGTCTTTGAGGATCAGAGGAAGTGGAGTGTCTCTAAATCAAACACTACTCGCTAATATTAGATCAGCCTTTTCTGCTGAAAGAGAAATCCAGAGCTCCAGCAATGGCAGGAGAGGAGGAGTGCAGCAGGGCTGTGTGTTTACTGAGACACCGAGACACTGGAACTGGGATTCTCTCACATCTATCCATATCCGAATCAGTTTTCTAATTTTGCCGTAAATACGTTCCTTAACCTATTTATTAACAGGCCAAATAAACGTGTGATACGCATTAATTTCAGTTTACACATCAAAGCTTACAAACTTGATTTTCTGTTAAGATGATACCTTCAACATTTTCTCTAATTTCTCTGAATCGGCTGCAACAAATTTAACAAATATCTCCGTATTTTAATGATCATTAACTGTAAATCATAAAACAACTTTCCATTTTTTGACCAACCGGACTCATTTTCTGGTAACATGCCCCAAATCCAAATGATTAGATTGGACGCAAGGCTGGACAGGCCACGCCCACAGGTGAGAACAGGAGAGGTTGCTACACGTGCTCAAGAAGCAAACTAATGCTGTGGGATGTTTAAAAAAAACCATAAGCTCCTGTTCTGACTTACATTAGAGCACCTCAACAGCCACGCTTTTCTTCTTGTCAAGATCGTAAGACAAAAAAAATGCAGCTTGTCATTTTACAGAAAAAGCGTAAACTCTTCTGTCTTTAAGATGTTGAAGGACGTAGGCGGGGCTCATGCTGGCCAGCAGCAGAAGCAGAAGCTATAAGAGTTTCAGCTTTACACTGTAGCGCTGAGACTGGAGACTCCTTACAAAAATGTTAAACAAGCCTCTTCTTACCGAAAAGTTGACCATTTCAATGATTACGTACATTTTAAAAATTCATTTATTATTAGTTGGGTGTCCATCATTCATGTCAGTGTGAATGAGCTGTTACTATAGAAACGGGTCTAACGGGTCAGACCAGTCACTTTTGATGACTAATGGCATGATATCTGTGATTTAGAAGCCACTCTGTTCACCTTCAGTCCGTCAGGAAAAAGTTTCCTGTCAGAAAGGTGGAAGATTAGAGAGCACTTTCTCGGGCTTTGTCTTGCACCATTTTTGACATCAAAGCCTCGTCACTCACGACCCGCTACCTGAAACTCCATCTCCCGGGGCGATGCAATCAGGATCTGTTCTCCGGCAGGCCCTGTGCAGCCCACTCCGTTCGAGACAGCAGGATGCAGCAAGCTGCTTATTAGCCCTGCTCCCTCATTACGCCTCTGCTGTGTGGAGGCTCAGGGTCTCGAGTGAACACTATAATTCTGTGGTCAATACAAAGCTGTGTTCCAACACGAGTGTTGACAGAACGGCTGCAATTAATGAACACAAAAACTGAACGAGTGTTTGGTGCCAAAGCGAGATCTCCTGCAGGGCTTCACTGCTGCTTACCGGTTTTAATAGAACAGTGAGGAGGAAAACTAAACCTGCACAGCGTCACAGGGTCTCCTTCACCCCAAACGCCACGGAGTGCGACGCTTCCTCTGTAGGGCTGCGCTGGAGCTACGAGGCTAACGCTGTTGTTAAGTTACTGTTTCCTAAAACAACAGGCCGTTGAAATAGTGCAATGATTTCTGTTCCTACTGAATGTTTTTTCACCGGTAGGTGTTTGTGTGAAATCCGGGATACTGAACATTATGTCCTAATGTCATGCAATGTGAAAATGGCATCAAAGACATTTCTGAAAAGTTGTAAAAACTTTTCACAGAGTTGTAATGTGTGTAACGTGTCATGCATGGCAGGCTGAGTGGGAATGCCATGACTTTTCAAGGTCCCTGATATATACACCAGGATGTTCATGAACATTTATATGGTGACCCATGAACCTGCTGTGCTGATCTACTCTTTGACTCCCTCAGGCACTCATGTTTCATCTCATATGTCAGCATGTCATGTGAACATCTTGTCATGGATCACAGCTCATCCCAGGATGATTCATTCCCACAACAAGGTCTTGTCATTTCCCTGGAGATCTCAATCTGTCACCGTGTGTGATCTTGGGGTCATCCTGAACAACCGACTATCCTTCTCGCCTCACATTGCTAACCAGGGTTTTAGCATAAAAGTACTCTTGGTACTCCTGCTAGCAACAGGATATGTTTTTTTTTTTTATGGAGATTACCAACCGGCTTCACGCAGTGTGATTTACAGCCAGATTTTGCTTTTGCAGACAAAAAAACACCATCCAGATTGTCAAAGAATTACAAGGGGTTCATGAACGCTTGGTTGGGAAACACAGTTAGAGGGCCATCGTCAAGTAATCTGACAGAGAGAACATCATTTAAGCTTCTGTTGGGACCTCATACAGTGTGACACTCTGTTAACTCACAGTCTAAAACCTATCCGAATGTGTTTACACATCATTCCAATTTCCTGTGGCTATGCCTGCGGTTGGGATGGAGACGGATGTGTTTCCTGTTGTACTGAAGTCAGACTCATGCTTTTATCTGACGCATGGCCCACACGGTGTGAAACGCTCTCACTGCTCCCTCGGGACTGACTCACTCACAGAGAAGAAAATTATTCACCCACTCTGCCTTATTGCTCAGAAATGAAGCCGTCTGGGTCCAAATGCATGCAGACAGACAGAAATAGGAGCATCTACAGCACTGTGAAAGACAGATTTCGAAGCTTCATCATCTGTCTGATTTAGACACAAAACCCGAGTGAGAGCCTGGAGACGGTGACGGGGAGGAGAACGCTGGCTAAGCTCTCAGACAGCATCAGCAATTCCTCCGGATCTCTGC
The DNA here is from genome assembly GCA_030068235.1 of Notoglanidium macrostoma. NCBI lineage: Eukaryota > Metazoa > Chordata > Actinopteri > Siluriformes > Auchenoglanididae > Notoglanidium > Notoglanidium macrostoma. Next base: position 647,790 of record JAQQZR010000024.1, read on the forward strand.
GTGAAGTAAGCCGAGCTCAGAGGAGCCGAGCAGCAGGAGATCTCCTTCCTACTGCTATCTGCCTGCTTAACTCCTCCCTAAACTCTTTATCCATCCATCTGCTTATGACTGAACATTTAGATAGATTTCCTGTACACACACCTGTGCATATAAGTGTTTTGTGATTCTTACTTGTGAATGATCCTCTGTATGAACCTTGTTCTGTTCCTTGTTCTCAGACGACAGAGATGGATGCAACTGTAGACATTTTATTAAAAATAAAACAAACAAACTCAAATCCAAACTAAGTGAAACAAGAGCTGAGAAACCCTGGAGTGAAGCACACACCAGACTACAGACAATAACGTGCTATACTCACCACTAAAGAGAACAAACCCAGAGCTCATACAGAGACACTAATCAAGGGAAACAAAGCAGGTGAGAGTCGTAACAGGGGCATGTGACAAGGTCATGTGATTAGTTGTCGTGTGTAAGGGCTGATGGGAGATGAAGTTCATGTCAGTTATCACAGCTGAAACCAGTGCTGGTGTGACACTCGCCCTCGTTGGATTCAGTAATTGTGGCTTGTTTTGTACATCGCTTACATAACACAGAAAAATTCACCGTTCTGCAAATAGCACACTGTAAATAGGAATTACGTAAAGTATCGATGCCTTTTATGTTTTGGAGTGAGGAAAGAAATGTTATTTTTGTTTGGCTAGGTTTTGTTTATTCTGTTGATAGTTAGGGGGATTTGTGTTTCTTATTGTGACCTCGGTCTTATTCTGAAGTCTAAATCTGCTGGTTCTGAAAAAAAAGTATAAATTCAAAAACACAATTCTGATTCTTGCAAAACCTGCATTCTTTTGTATGCTGTGGCCTGACCTAATACTAGGCATGTAACGATATATCATGCAGCCATAAATCACGGTACAAATTTATGACCATTCGAATCGATCAAAATAGAAAATTAACCTCGATTAATCTTCTCTTCTAGCTGTAATTGCATTGTTTAGACAGCAGAGGACACAGTAACACACACGCAGAAAAACAAGCAACGTCACCGTAGGCAGACGTAACATCTCCAATGCTGCGAAAACACAAAAACAGATCTAAAAAGGGAAAGAGCTTTTGTGCTCATTTATACAAAGATTCAGCCAGATTTATGACTGCTGAAAGCTAAAGAGATGCGAATGGAGCGAGCTGTTTTATGTTTAATTATATTCATAATTATTAAGAAAAAACATGTAAATACCTTTTTTATTTTTAATAAAAGGAATATTTTAGTTATCAGCCTATTCTATTTTATGCCAACTTTTGCAAATTCAATTCAGTTCAATTTTATTTGTATTATTATTTATTTTCCTTTTTTTTCTTCAAACTTGAATTTAAATGGTTAATTGGTTAATTTAAATTTAAATGGTTAATTGGGTGAATTGACACACACCTTGCAGGCCAGAATACATCTGTACTGCTTATAGTATTTTCTGTACACTCTGCATGTACATGTACTGTATAATCCTTCATGTTGATTTGGAATAAAAAAATTAATATTTTTATTCTCTGTAACTTGTCAAGCTACGGTCTTAACCTTAGTGAGAAAACAATAAACAATGTATATATATATTGTACACATGCAGTGCATATCCCCATAAGTGGTCACTATAGAAATGGGAACTTATTAGACTGTAGAACTAATTAATATATTTTGTTGTTGTAGCATTTTATGATTTTGGCCTACACAGGGCTCGGGTTAGTATTTAGTCACATTTCTATCTTGTTTTGATTCAGAGCTTTGCTGGATGTGTTTCATCTAACACACACTTGGTTTCACACTAACATGGTTAATATATCTTTACACCGTTATCCCCTGGCATTTAAATACATCTCTCTTTTGTTTGGCAGTGAAATGTAACAAATTACACATCACACTTTCTTTATCTCACACACACACACACACACGAGCCTGCCGAGCCTCTCGTTTTCAGAGCGATGGTTCAATAAGCCGTGTTATTGCAGCTCTCAGTCTTACAGTGGATTATTTTTCTAACAGTAATCATGCTTTTTCCTGACAGTAACACATTCACTGGAAAATGATAAACATGTACAGAAGGAAAAATTCAACCTGTCTATCAGAGGAACTTCATTAAACACACACATGCATACAGTACTCACTACACAAACACACACATACCTACGTGTATCTATATAAAGATCTTACAGATGGAACAGTCGGATTCATTCCCAGCATGAGAACTCGAAATTACAGTGTGTGTGTGTGTGTGCGTGTGTGTGTGTGTGTGTGTGTGTGTGTGTGTGTATGTGCGCGTGCAGCTTCTTATTTTAAAACAGAGCGATATTAAATGCCTTCCAGCAGTAGAGTGTGAGTGTGTGAGTGTGAGGGCAAACTGTAGAGGACTCTCAGGTAACACTCTGCTTTAGGGCTGTAACACAGTGATACTCTCTGTATCTGTATCTGTATCTGTATGTGTATCTGGATTTAA
>JAQQZR010000024.1:692245-702511 GCA_030068235.1 Notoglanidium macrostoma
ATTTGCAAAAACCTCAAGTAAACTTTTTTCATGTTGTCATTATGGGGTGTTGTGTGTAGAATTCTGAGGGAAAAAATTAATTTAATCCATTTTGGAACATAACAAAATGTGGATGGTTGGTGTGGAGCTGGTCAGGACCTATAAGTACCTTGGGCTGTAGCTGAATGGCAAACTGGACTGCTCAGAGAACACAGACATGCTATATAGGAAGCGGCAGAGATTGCTGTATTTCCTTCTGGATGCTGGGGTCCTTTAACATCTGTAGGAAAGTCCTGCAGATGTTTTACCCTTCTTTGGTTGCTAGTATTCTTTTCTATACTGTGGTATGCTGGAGAGGCAACATAATAGGATAACAGGATGAGGCAAGCTGGATCTGTGTGCAGTGTGGAGAGGTACTCTTTGGTGACTCTGGTAATGAGAAGCAACCGGTGCATATTGCTGTCCATCATAGACGATGACAGTCACCCACTGCACACTACCATAATGAAGCAGAGGAGTGCATTTGCGTGTATGTAAATAAAAGCTATTACATAGTATTTTGATCTTTATTCACTTTTTTAAACACACTGCTATTATTCTGAACAAAGCTGTATATGTATAGTGCAGTTAATTTATACAGGTTAATTATTGTGTGCATTGTCATTTAATGTCACTGCTCAGTTATTTTGCACTTTTGAATTCTTGATCTATTGCATCATCAATCTTCATATTTACAGGACCTTGCTGTTCAAGTCTGGTATACTATTTTTATGTATAGTGCAGTTACTTTATACAGGTAAATTTGTATTGTGAGTATTGAGTACTTTTTATTTTGTGTGTCTTACAAAGCTACTGGATGAATACATTTCCTTTGGGATCAATATAGTAGCTAACTATCCATCCATCTAATCCAACATGTCTTTGTTCAGTCACTTTCTGAGCCACTTGAAGGGAGAGCGCACAGACAGTGTTACTGTTCGTCATTCAGCACTTCTAAAGCTGGAGTTGAATATTTTTTAGTAGTTCTGGTATGCTTACAAAACAAACAAAAGTAATATTCATATTGACAACATAGTGATTTCTCAAAAAGTACTTTACATAAGATTTCAACTTAACAGTAATTCGGCAGAGGAGACTGATATTACCAAATGATTCCTTAGAGATTAATTCAAAGCTTTACTGGACTCATTATCTTATTATTTATCCAAAGGACATGCCCCCCCAAAAGCAGATTTTAATTATTTTGAAATTACTTTGGTGACCAATTATGTTTATCTTCTGCTATGGTATCTGCTTTAGTTCTTATCACTGTAGTACCATATGTATGTGTGAACTCGCTATAAGAGGTTGAGAATGTATTGCTGTTTCCTTTGCTACAAAAGCAGCGTAGGCGTTGCATAAAGAAACAGGATTAGAGTTGTTAGTGTGAGCCTTACATTAACAAACAGTGATGGACAGGAGTGTAATTGCATCCACTAAATTGGCAGTCAATGTGGAATGAGTGATTAGTTTTCCTGAGGATACCTCTGTGCTACCAAAGTGTGCCTGTATTGTGAGCAACAGAATAAGCAAAAAGCATTATCAGTGTAGTCAGTGAGAGAATGGCCTTCTGTCAAAATGTATGCTCTTGTGAGTGCGAACAATGCGTGTCAACCACACCAAAATCAACAGTCACGTATTCAGTTGAAAAAGCACTATCTTCTAGCTGCAAGGATGACCCATCTACATAAAACAGTCTGTATTCAGATCAGGTCGATAAGTTGAAGCTGCATGTACTTGAGCTACAAAATCGAAATCAAACAGTGAAACAGTCATGGGGTTACCCCTTCCAGCTCATTTGGTAATAAAGTGTAACCTAGTGTGTTGCAACAATGAATAGTAACATTGGTCAAAGTAACCAAGATGTTCTTAATTGTTAAAATACAAGCATTTGATAAACGAGTTGTGCGAGCTGATGTCAAAATTGGTGCATTTGATATGGTACATAAATGTCCAGTTTTGTCCAGGGTTGCTTCAGGAATAGTTGCCAATGATCTCATACATGAAGGGTGACCTCAAATCACTAGGTACAAATGTTAGAGTAATATGCATCAGACCTGTTTTTGTATCAAACGCAGCAGACCTGAATCCATTATTATCATTTACAAAAAGCTGAAAGATCTTATCATAATCTGGGTTACACACATGGAGGAGATGAAATTGCCATTTTAGTCTGTTAAAAGCAGCGTCTACCTCTGCTGTCCATTTGACATGGTCATTCAATGCCAAATTATGTCCATGTGCAATATTCTGTAATGGCTGGGAAATTGTCACAAACTTAATCCAAGGTCGGCAGTAACTAAGCATGCTGAGCCAAGTCATCACTTGTTGTTTTGTTGTAGGCTTTGGCAAATTGTGGATGCTAGCAATCCTATCAGAGTCATTTTGTGACCCTTTAGACTTTAGGCCATGTCCCAAGTATTTTACTTTAGGCTGGACCAATTTTAGTTCAAAAAAACTTTAGACTTTATCCTCAAGAAAAATATCCATACTTTGGTGCCCAATTTCACATTGTTCATTACCCTCAGAACATGGAACAGATCAATCATATAACTTATGCAAGTGCTTTCACCAGGTGGTTAAAATGATTTCATGTTTCTTTGTAGCTCTTGAGAGAGAAAAGTTGGAGAATCAAAGAAATCCTGTGGCATAACGCACCACTGATAGTGTTTGCCCTTAAATATAAAAGCCAACCTGTACCGGATGTCCATGTTCACGGGGATACTGAAGAATGCATCTGCCTTATCACTAACATTTAAAAATGGAATATGGAGGCATATTTGACAAAATATTAAAGGCATTTGGAAACAGTTGGAGCTGAAATATCTACAGCAGTATTTACTCTTAAGTCATGCGTGAGATGCCACCAATGGTTTGATTTTATGATTGCAAATGTACTGTTCACTGGACTAACTTCACAGGTGCCTATTGAACCCCTTTAGTCAAAGAGGTGACAATTTCATCCAATCTCTGCTCCACTTCCAAAGAAAGAGGATACTTAGCTCTAAAGGATCGAAAGGATGACTTTGGATGCAAGGCCTCCTCTACTGACCTTTTCCATTTTCTCTCTGCCTCCATCTCTCAATTTCTAAGCTCATCCCAATTAAATTTCTTTCGCTACTTACTGTTTACCTTCTATTCCAGCATGCTTGCACATTCTGGTAACACCTTTACACTTAATCTACCACATTTAGGAAAAAAACTACTGAAGGTTCATAAGTAGTTGTAGATTTAATTTTCCCCATACCTTACATATTTCATTCACTGGATCTAAGTCAGGTGAGGAGTTAACTTTAAAGTGAGAAAAACCCATTCTTGCTGGTCAACTTACTATGGGAAAACCAAACAAATATTTTTTTATTATTTTTTTTTAATCCAAACACTCTATACTACACTTCCTTTAGCTTTCTACAGCCCTTCAGTTTCTTTAAACACTTTAAACAATTTTCTTTAGCCGTTCAAACATTATATATGTCTCCCTCCCATCTACTCAGAGATCTGTCCGAAAGCTGATGTGTTCAAAAGCTAAATTAATGGGTGACTAGTCACACAACACGGACACCTGATCTGAAAGATCCACATTCCCATAAAAAACACCCATATACAAACACTTAAAGCTGAAATCATCTTGGTCATCTTTATTCAACACTAGTGATTAGTTCCATTTAAAGCAGGAAGTTTTACATCCAATCACAGTAATGATGTTAATAAATCACAAGAAAATGCACAGGCAATTTAGTAATATCACCGCAGTAGTGGTCTTGACTGGTGTTGAAATACACTGTATTCCAAATTATTATGCAAGTGACATATCAGTAGGATTTCCGTTAAATAAATAGTTTTTCAATGAAAGTTTTTGGTTGTTTTGTTTCTCCTGTATTTTTTGAAAACTAGGATCAGGCTTAGACTTGTTTTTTTAATTAGTTTGCCAGGTTAATTAAAGGGAAACCTACTTAAGGAAGTTATTCCACATTATTAAGCAATTCACAGTTCTCATGCAATATGGGGAGAAAGAAAGATCTTTCTGAAGATGAAAAACATGAAATAGTGCAATATCTTGCAAAAGCCACGAAAATAATTGATATTTCATGAAAGCTGAAGAGAAACCATTGAACTGTGAAAAGATTTGTGTGTGATTCAGAGCACAGATGAATTCCATCAGATAAAGGCTTATTAAGGAAGGTTTCTTTCAGGCAAATTAATAGCATTAAAAGAGTAGCTGTTAAAAAGCCACCGAGGAGCAGCAAACAGGAATTTGAAGCTGCTGGTGTCTCTGGAGTCCCAAGAAGCTGTCAATGCAGGATCCTCCAGAGGCTTGCAGTTGTGCTTAAAGCTGTATTTCAGCCACCCCTGAGCTCTGCTCACAAAGAGAAACATTTGCAATAGGCTCAGAAATACGTGAAGACTAGTTTTCAAATATTTTTATTCACTGATGAATGCCATGTTACACTGGATGGTCCAGTGGATGGAGTTCTGGATGATTGGTGAACAGCCACCCTATTCCAATAAAAAAAACAAAAAAAAAAAAAACAGAAAATCAGAAAAAAATCATGCTGTAGTTCTGGGCTCTGTAATTTCCCAGAAAATTGTCAACAACGTTTTTCGAAGGCTTTCCAGGCAATTTTTTCCGGCCCAACTAATAGATCTTCAAACCGCTTTATACTTTGTATAGGTGAGCTGCAGTCCTAGTAACAGAGCAATGACTTTAAGATCTCCACAGATATTCCAGTTTTACCTGGTATACTGGACGTGCTTCAGCAACAGTTCCATATTCTTATACGTTTCTTTCATGTGTGCTGCATAGCCAACAGGTACTGAAGGATAAATGTTGCCATTGTGTAGCAGAACAGCTTTCAGGCTTAACATTGATGAATCAATGAAGAGACGCCACTCTTCCGGGTTGTGATCACAACCCAAGGCCGAGAACAATCCTACAATGTCACAACAGAAACAGAGACTGTCAACTTGTGAAAATAATTTGGTTATATCATGATGTCGGCCTCGAAACAGAAAAATTTTCGTACATGGTGACAGCAAACCATTCCTGCAGTCTCAAACCCAGCAGCTTGGGTTTTGATTTTGACAGACCCAAGTCTCTGACCAAATTGTTCACTTCGGACTGTGTTATCAGATGTGGATCGCCTGATGAGCACGGTTCAAAATCTGGGTCAGTGTCACTTTCAGTACCCTGCATTGCAGTTTCTTCATCTGGTTTGTCTAAGGTACAATCCTCTGGTGGTTTCGGAATTGGAAGACTGCCATCATGTGGCACAGGTCTCCTTGCCGAAGGCAGATTAAGATATTCAAGTCACTTCTTGTTTTAGGCAGAGAAACCAGACACATTAGTCCATCAGAAGTAACAGTGATATTTGATGTGATATTCGTGATCAGCACCCCAAAATCTATAAGAAACACCCAACAGTGTTCAAGAAGCAAAAACTTTGTTGTGCAGTGTTATCATATCATTAACATGTAGTCAAACTGGTTGTTCAGAACAGTGCTGTATAGACAGAGTAAGAAGGGTGCCATGGTGTTTTAATCCTTGAGCTTGACATGAATCAGTGTAGAGTTAAAGGCATTTCTGTGTAATTATTTATTTATACATAATGCATAATAACTACTTGCAGCTGACATGGTTAACCTCATGCTGCATGGTTTAGATAAGGTCAGTTCTGTCATGCTACAATAGACACTTATTTGTTACAGTACACATACACAAACATAGGAAAAAGAAGTTTTTGAGCAGGGTGGTTGCAGAGGTTTTGCTTCCCTCATACAAGACAAGTAGAAAAACATTATCTGCTTACACATACTGTCATGCCTCCAGGCCTAAGCATCTGTAAACAGTTAAGAATCTCCACCATCATGTCGAAGTGATTTATAGAGGCCACCACCATATGTCCAGCAAACAGCCTCTAAAGAACCAGCCTTCATCTTCTGTGCCTTCTTTCTCTCTGGAGTCTCCAGTCTAGATTGTGCTACATGTTTAGTGTCTTATAATGGTTTTTCCCCTTTGATAACAGCTCTGTAGTCTGCAGTGACTCACATACCTGCATGGTTTATGATTTGACAGTCGGTAATGATGCTTTGGTGACAATGTCTGGAAGTGAGTTTCTCTTTTAATATTACAGCTGCCATGACTGGGGTGGGAGCTGATGATGACATCCCACTTGGTGAGAGGAAAACTGTGACAGACTTCTGCTATCTGTTGGACAAGTCCAAGCAACTCTTCAATGGCCTGAGGTATATATATTTTTGGGTAATTAAGTTCTCATTAGTTTAATTCTGTTTTCACTTTTGTTCATCTTTTCTTGTTACCCACAATGCTGGTCAACTACATACTGATAGTGATGCCATTTAGTGCAGTTCAGTTCAGTTTTATTTGTCATATGTATGTTCACACAGGGTCAACATTACCATGAAATGCGTTGAATAACAAAAAAAAAAAAAATACAAGTCTCAACAATGGAGACCTACACAATTAGAATAAAAGAACTTAGAAGATAAAAAATAGGGTGGGATTAAAAAGGCATATATAAGGGGTGTAGTGCAAGCACCATTATTGCACATTAGAGAAAGTGATGTGTGTAAATAATAATAATTGCACATTGAAGAAAGAGACATGTAAGTACCAATAATTTCACTTTGGGGAAAAGTGACAAAGTATTAAGTGACAAATTAAGTACTACTTGACAGTGCAGACAGAGGAAGCAGAGTTATGTGGTATATTGGTAAACAATACACTGTGGGATGTTTAGGGGCTGGAGTTAAGGATTCTGATTGTCTAATAATAAAAGTTGTCCTTAAATCTGGTAGTCCATCCTTCTTAAATCTGATTGTCCATATCGCCTTCCAGATGATAACAAAGAGAACAGTTGGCATGCTGGATGGCTGTGGTTCTTATTGATGCTGTGTATCTTCCTTAAGCACCATTGGAGGTAAAGGTCCTGAATGGCATGGAGGCTTTTGCCAGTGATGTGCTGTGCTGCCTCCAGTACTCTCTGTAGTGATTTCTGTCTGTAGGCAAAGGAGCTCCCATACCATACTATAATGCAGCCTGTCAGCAAGCTCTTGATTATGCACCTCTAGAAGATTGACATGATGTTGTCGTTCAAAAACTTCATACTTCATACATGCGCCAAACTTCATACTTCCCAGGAAAGCCGCTGGCGAGCTTTCCTGACCACAGTGTCTGTGTGTGTTGTCTTCCGAGATGTTCACTCTGAGTCACTGACCCTTTCAACCTCAGCATCGTGAATGTAGATGTGCCGGTGTGTCCCCCATTGCTGTCTCCTATGGTCCACTATCATCATCTTAGTTTTACTGACATTGAGAAGAAGGTTGTTGTCCTGGCACCAACTGGACAATGCCTTCACTTCCTCTCTATATTCTGTCTCATTATTGTCTGTAATGAGAGCCGTGATGGTTGTGTCCTCAACAAACGTGATGATGTTAGAGTTCTATTAGGCAGTACAGTTAGTTGAGTGAACAAGGTGTACAAGAGGGGATTGAGCACACACCCGTTGAAGTTGAAGATCGAGCTGCACATGAATCCGAGATCAAGCTTGGAGATGAATTTTGAAGGGATGATGGTGTTGAATGCTGAGCTGTAATCACCAAAGGGCTTTCTCCTGTATGTATTCCCTTTTTCTAGGTGGGTGAGGGTGGGGTGTATCGCCAGGGAGATGGCTTCCTCTGTGGCCCTGTTTGATCTGTAAGCAAACTGAAGAGGGTCTAAAAGGAAGGTGTCAGGAAGGGAGGTGCAGATTTTTGACCAGACGCTTTGATGCACTTCATGATTACTGATATTGGTGCAACAGGGCAGTAGTCATTCAGACACTGGGTTGACCACTGTCTGTGGTCCAGTGACCACTGGATTCTTAGGGACAGGAATGATGGTGGATGCCTTGTGGGAGGTGGGGACCACAGATTCTCTCAGGGAGAGGTTGAAGATGTTGGTGAACACCTTCACCAGCTGGTTGACTCAGGTCCTGAGAGCACTGCCTGGAATACCATCTGGCCCCGGAGCTTTGTGGGGTTTGACCTTTTTGAAAGATCTTTTCTAGGATCAGCATTGTCGCCTCCCTGACCACATGAGGACATATATCAGTTTCGTTATTGGCCACATCAAAATGAGCATAGAAGGCATTGAGCTCATCTGGGAGAGATGTGGTGGGGTGGACACTGACTCTGTTTTTCTTTTTGTAGTCATGATGCTGTGGTAGTAGGATTCCATCCCTGTAGTCCCTCTTAGCATTTTTGATGGACATCCGGAGGTCATATCTGGCTACTTTGTAGGCATCAGGGTCACCTGAGTTGATGGCAGAGGACCACGTTTTGAGCTTAGCATGGATCTAATGTTAACCCAGGGTTTCTGGTTTGGATAGGTTTGGACGATAACTTTTGGAACAACATCGTCGATGCACTTCCTTATATAGCCTATGACAGAGTATGTGAATTCGTTGACGTTGCCATCAGCTGCATCCTCAAACATCTGCCTTTCAGTTGTCTCAAATCAGTTCTGTAAGAGCCCCTCAGAGGCACTGTCCTATTTGTAGATGTGCTTGGAAACCAGTTTTTCCCGTTTAAGTTTCTGCCTGTATGCCATGAAAAGTTAACCATAAAGCACCCCCCCCTTTACTTGCCTGAGTCTTTTGTTCTGCCTTGCCGGTAAACATCAAAACCCCTCCGGTGTGACGGCATAGTCAGGCACGCTGTGCTTCAGCTATGTTTCTGTAAATGCCAAAACACAACAATTTCTGATGTCCCTTTGATGTTTAATCTGTGCGTGCAGCTTGTCCAGTTTTTTGTGAGCAGGGTACTGGGCAGAGGAGGCTTGTTCTGTACAGCTCTCTCACCTCCTCCCACTTTGCTTAACCCTTGAGGCACCTTGGGACCCAAATGGGTTCTTTTTGCTTATTTAATTTTTTTAATTCTCAATATCTCGGTCAGTTTAAATGGTAATTGTATGAAACTTGACCAGGATTCGTTTTTTACTATTATTTTTAAAATTCCATGATCCCCTCTATTGCAAGGTGTATAGAATAGGAGATATGCATATATGCCCATTATAGCCACATATTTTTGATGTACTGTAATCCTGACATATTATAATGCTTTTCCCATGAATACCTAATAATAAGAAAAATCGAAGCCCCTACCTTCAAAATACTGGGAAACAGGTTTTAGGTGTAATGACCCCCCTAAACCACTAGGAGCAGCAGAGCTAAAGTTTCAATGGAAGTCTAGTTCTCTTACCTTGCAAAATGTTTGCCAATAAAAAAGCCAAACACCACAAAAATGGTCTTGGTGTGTTGGGATTGATATAGGAATGGTAATGGTGGCAGAATAATTCATCAAAATCAATGTTATCAATTATTGACCTAGTCAAGGCTGTAAAAACCTCATTGCAAATATTCCATTTCGCATCTCATTTTTGGAAAATGTTGCATATTTTGTGTTTTTCCCATTGAAAAAAAATTTGGTTATTCTTATGACAGAAAGGGCATAAAAAAATAATTAAAAAATTATAAAAAAAACTTTATATCTATAGTTAGGTCTGAGGTTGTTGAAAAGATTTGATGTGGTGAAAGTGAAAACTATTTAAAAATATTTTTATTACACTTTTATGAGGGGGACCATTTTGGGACCTAAGGGTAAAAAGTGTAACTTTTTTTTAAGGGGTCTCAAGGGTTAAACAGATCAGGTCCGAAAGTCTTGGCTTTTATAGTAATTCTTCTGTCAACATCACTGAGCTTGTCATCTCATAGTTTGCTATATACATATTTGTTTATTTGTTTCCTAACACCATATGACACAATGTGATCTATAAAAATGTAATAAAGAAAACACATCAATGATTCATTCATTCATTAATTTTTTTCCCCATTTTCATAATAGTGTCATGGTAACAAAAAGCAGAGAAGATCAGTTCTGACTTCTCTGTCCTCAGCCACAGATCCCCAGACATTCCCAAGCCAACTGTGAGATATATAGCCCTTTTCCACCAATGTAGTGCCAGTTCCATGCATGTCGACTGAAAAAAGACTGGTGCCAGTGCCAAAAAGCTGGCACTGGCATGGCACCACAAAATTGCTGGTGCCAAAGTTGGAACCACTGACATCATTGACTATGGGAATGGCTATTGCAAGAAATTTGCTGCTATTTTGATCAAATACAGGGAGTGCAGAATTATTAGGCAAGTTGTATTTTTGAGGAATAATTTTATTATTGAACAACAACCATGGT
>JAQQZR010000024.1:702611-716284 GCA_030068235.1 Notoglanidium macrostoma
CCTTTTTTTTTTTTTTTTTTTTTTTTTTCTTTTATTTTTTTTTTTCCCCCCTCTCTTGAAATCAATGTCTCCTTGCATAAATTTTAACAATATAAACCTGTGATTTGCAGCTTCATTGCTTCAGAGCTGCAGTTACTGAAAGTAATCAACACCATCTGACCAATCAGAATACAGACTTCAGCAGCGCTCTGATGCAAAATGTCCAAATTATTGATAGGCTCTGTACATGTTTCCTTCCCAGTGTAGATCTTGAAAGATGATCTATCTATCTATAATTTTTTTTATTATATTACCTTATTAAATCTTGACTGTGTTATGTTCACATTTATTTTGCAGGTGTCACTCAGAACAGTGACTTCGGAGTGAATTATTCCATTAATCCGATCTGTGCTGTGAGAGGATTCAATGTCTCCATTCACTGTTATTATTATTATCCAACGCAAAATTATCAGGTGATACAAAAGCTTTGGTGCTCATTGAACTCAAACACAGGAGGGTGTCTCAACCCTCCGTATGTTTATGACAGCTCATCAAACACCAAGTCAGACTTTGAGTACGCTGGAAACAACAACTCAGACTGCACTTTGTTAATCCACAATGTACAGTTTAATTATTCTGGAACATACAAATTCAGATTTATAACTAATATGAAAGGTGGCAAATGGACCGGTGAACCTGGAGCAATTCTACAAGTTGCAGGTAAATGCTCTGGTTTAAAAAAAAAAAAACTGAAATAAAATATTCTTTATGTGCATAATAAACTTTCCATAACTTTCCACAGGAGGACAGTTTTTATATCTATCAGTTATCAAAATTGTTTTCAGCTGATAAGAAATTAAAAAGTAAGGGCAGAACATGATGCCATGACATGAAATTGATCATTTTTTCATAACAGCATGAGTGGATTAATATAAACCTGTGATTTGCAGCTTCACTACTGTCAAAGCTGCTGTTATAGAAAATTAATCAACACCTGACCAATCAGAATTCAAATTCCACAGAGCTGTGGTGTAAGGCATTACATAGAAAATATATAGTAATAAAAATGATGCAATCTTTTTGAAGAAATATAATTTATAAAGAAAAAATAACAAAGTACATTGTATAAGAACATGTTGACTCAACAGCTCCGACTTTCGGATGCAACTGTATTATAATAATTTACACCCTATAATTATTTATCAGTCCTTATTCCCTGACATGGAGTCTTTCCTGCTCTCTGAAAAAGATTTAAAGGTGTCACTAATCAGGCTCAGTGGAAACGGAACCCTTAAACAAGGAGACTCGTTAAATCTGACGTGTGATGTGAACTGCACACACAGTTCCTCACAGTTTGTGTGGTCTAAGAACAACGAGCGCTTACCTGCATCAGGACCCGTTCTTCACTTTCCTGCTCTAACCGTGAGGGATTCTGGGAATTACACCTGCACTTGGGAAACCAACGAGGCCTCAGGATCTGACACGATCAGCCTTCAGGTCGAGGGTGGGTCCATCTGCTCACAGCAGTACTGACTGTGTAAAATATCAGACTGGTTTGAATTATTACTGAAAGAAAGGAAGATGTGCCCTTACACTCCTGTAGCAAGTGACTTGTGTTCAGTTGTTTTGTTTTCTTGTTGCTTTCTTTTCATCAGGTGAAAATCCTGCTCATTGGCCAACATGGGTCACTGCTGTGGTGACAGCTGGAGTGATTTTTATCATCTTAGTCATCTTAGGAGTCGTGCTTTACAACAAGAGGTAAAACTCTGCATGTCTGCATACAAATAAGGTGACACTCAGGGAAATGTTCTGAAATGTACTACTATTTATTAAATAGCGTTCAGTGTGCAGTCATCCCGGGGAGACTGACAGGGCGTCTGATGATGTAAAGCAGAAGCGAACCAAGACAAATGCCTTGCAATTTGTTTGAACTACAGCTCATGTTACGTTACAGAGTGGTGTAACGCAGTGCTGTCCTCCCTCTACCACATACCTGAGCTCATCGATGCCCATGATTGCTTAGAGTTGCAGTGATTAAAAGGGAAAAGAGAGTAATGCCAGTAATGCCCAGAGATCATGACCAGATATACTCTTTAGAACCTACAGCTCTGGATGGCTGTGGCATTGTTCATTGTTTTGTTGTGAAGATATGGTGAGCAGTTCAGTTTTGCCAATCATAGGCCTGGGTCTACTTGCTTCCTCATCAACCAGAGCAGATCTTCTAGCAGACTTGGTGTCAGTTGTCAGTCACAGAGGAACATGAGATCGGGCTGAATATATGTGAAGAACAGTTGTCTTATGAGGGCCTGTTACACCTTGCTCTTTTCTTGCAGATGGGTTAGATTGGACAGGTTTTTATTAGGATAAAAGAGGCAAATATAAGATTCTGAACATTATGAAAGCAAGAACACAGTCCTTATTCTTTTTTGACAATAATTGATTTATTAATGTTGCATGTGTTCATTTAAATCGCTGCCTTATAAATCAATGAATCACTGTAAATCAGATTGTTACACCCCCAAAGCACCTGAGATGCCTAGATGAAAACTTGGGGCATCCACAGTGTTGTGGAACTGGGGCAAAAAGGTTCAAACAGGTCAGAAGGATTAGACAGATCTTAGTCATGGTCCTGAAATACTCCTGCCCTAAGTGACACCACATTTAGTGTTTTAACTAGGCTGGAGGTTTCTGCTCTTCCTCTCTGAAGTTTACCTGATTTCATCATTCACTGGCTGTTCTGATACCCAGCTTATGGTGTCGTTTTTCTGTTTCTGCTAGGAGGAAGGATGATGCTCCAGAAGACAACAGTGGAAAAGTTGTGGAGCAAACACCGGTATGACATAGATGTAGACATACATTAATAGTTGACACTTAGTTCTGCACAGTAGAGACTTACTCCATTTTTAAATGATATTATTTACACTCTTCACACTTATAACACTGAAACAATCTCGAAAGTAAGAGGGGTTCAAAATGACCATTTACCATTGTTTCTAAAGCCAAAGCCAATGTTCTGTTGCCACACAATCTCTGACATTTATGTGAACAAGAAGAAGAACTCAGCGGCATGGTGGTGTGGTGGTTAGCACTGTCCCCTCACAGCAAGAAGGTCCTGGGTTCAATCCCCGGGTCACCCAGGGTTCCTTTCTGTGTGGAGTTTGCATGTTCTATCTGTGCATGCGTGGGTTTCCTCCGGTTTCCTCCCACAGTCCAAAGACATGCAGATTAGGTCAACTGGCTACTCTAATTTGCCCATAGGTGTGAATGCGAGCGTGTGTGGCTATTTGTCTGTTTTGGCCCTGTTGTGGACTGGCGACCTGCCCAGGGTGTACCCCGCCTCTCGCCTGAGGATTGACTCCCGCTTCACCATGACCCAGACGGATAAAGGGGTATAGATAATGAATGGATGGAGAAGAAGAACTCACCAGTTGCCAAGGCCAGGAGAAAAAAAAACAGCCATTAGTTGGTCAATTAATACATTTAAAAAGGAATTACCATTTTTGGAACAAACCACATCCGCTGCCGTGGGCATTCCTCTCAAAGTCCAAGGGCTTCAGTGCATCAGAATAGACCAACTCTTTATCATTCCCCATGCTTTATTGTTCCTGATTCAATGTGATTATTAAACAATCAGGCGGATGTGAGTACAGGAACACTAAATTTTATACTTTTTATGGTTGTGCTCCGAGTGTTGTTTATCTTTACAATACAAAAAGTCTGAGATCATTTCCATGAACCGACTTTATTATTCAAATCAATTTATTATTATTCAACAATCCATTATTAAATGTATGTAATACCAATTAGATGTATTTTTAGCCATGTGAGAAATACTTGTTTGTATGCCCTTCATACTCTCTGTCATCTGTTTCACTAAAATGGTAATTTGATTTACTGCAGGTAAAGAAGTTTCCACAGCACAATGAAGAAGTGTCGCAGGAGGAGGAAGTGACTTACGCATCAGTGTGTGTCAAAAGCAACAATCTGAACAAGGGGTAAGAACTAATACTGTGTAGATAAGGGCAGATTCAGGTTAACTATTTGCTAGCTCCTATAACCAAAAAGCAGGGACATTTTACTGACATGAATCCAAAATAATCTACAATAAATTGGGGCAAACAATTAGATTGGGATTTAGCAGACTTTGCTTCTAATTAATTTCGAGGTTATTGTGTTTCTGAGTTCTGTTTCTTCTCGGTTCTTATTTTGCATATTCAAATGAAAAAGCTAAAGTAGAAGATGCATAGTCATTAGGAATATGTTTTCAAGCCTGCTTTCTTTATCTTTATTTAAACACATGTTCACATTCACAAGTAAAAATGCTCTTTAGTAAGATCTACAACAGTTGTAAAAGGATTGTGTGCGCGCATGTTACATGGTTCATAAATGGGTTTCTGTGTGATGGCAGGCGTGTCCACGCTGAGCAGAAGAATGAGGACATATCCGTTATCTACAGCACTGTGACAATAAAATGATTACATCTTTGACGACATGTCTTGAGGTACTCACCTTACTCGGGCAGCTTAAAAAACAACAATTATGCAAGCTTGGATTGCTACTAGAACTATGAATGAGTGCACACTGGCGACACCTGCTGGTGAAGAGGATGTTTAACACACACTCATGCTGCCCAGTGTGATGTGATCCTGATACACTTCTTCTGCTTAACCAATCCTAAATGCTCTACTCCAGCTTCTTCTTCTTCTTCTTAGAGCTTCCTACATGTACCACTCACCTTCCAGCTGCAGTAGATAAATTTATCTGGATTCCACAGATTTTAACTTCCTGCTGCTGTAATAATAAAGAGTGTATCTAAGAGGGTATTAAGGGGGTTCTGATTAATAATATGATCATACAGAACATCCCATATCTTTTCAACACATGTATTACTATGTACTTTTTCTCTGTACTCATTTATAATCCTACTATCCAGTGTGACCCAGAATAGGATTTGTTCCCTCTTTAATTCTGCTTCCTCTCAAGGTTCTTCCTCATGCTGCCTCAGAGTTTCCTCCTCGTCACCTCTGGATTGTCTCATTAGGGACCTAACTAGAGTTTCTCTAGATTTCTCTTAAACTGCTTTGTTGTTAAAAGCGCTACACAAAAATATAAAATGATCTTGTTTTTTTTTTTAATTTATTTAAATTTTTTTAACTTGTTTGTAATGTTGCAGGAGACATGTTAGTTATTAGATCTGATACTATATTACATTTGCATTTTCTATTGTTTTTTTAAACATACTATATCATAAACTGTAGTAATAAAAATATCAAATAATAACAAAAAATGGTTACACTTTTTGCCCACTCATAAAGTTAAACTTGGCAGCTATAAAGAGGGCCTTATACCCCGCCCACCTGCCCACCGTTATCTATAACACTTATCCGTCAGGGTGATGGAGAAGCTGGAGCTGGTCGTGGGGAAGCTGGAGCCAATCCCAGCTGACTTCAGGTGAGAGGCAGGGTTACACCCTGGGCAGGTCTCCAATGTGTTAACGCAGAGACAAACAACCAGTCGCACACTCATTCACACCTGTGGGTTATTTAGAATAGCCATTAGACCTAATTTGCATGTCTATGGGCTGTGGGAGGAAACCCATTCAGGAGAGAACATGTTCACAGAAAGGCCCTTCATCAGGTTTGATCCCAAAACCTTTTAGCTGTGAGCCATGGTGCAAACCACTGCACTATCCTTAATTTCCTTAATAAACCTTATAAATCTCACTAACTATACTGGAAACAAATCTAACCACTTTTAATTGTTTTCTTAAAGTCAGATTAATTATTTCTGTATATTCAAAACCCAAAAGCTCAGTTTCTAGATTGGCGGCCATTATGAAATTGTTCATGTCTATCCCTAATTAGAGGTATATAACAGAGAAATTTCCCATAAAGTTTGGTTATGTCATGTGACTCACGTCACTGCTGGAATAAGTGTCCATCTACAACTCCTAAGGGACATTGCGACCGCCGGTCATGGCTGCCAAGGACTCCAACTCTTGACATTCACTCTCAAGTTCACCTGAGTACTGATCAAGCACACCTGGATTCAGTCACACACATACACAATCATGCAAAAACATGCATTCAACACAAATGACTGCCCAGTAGCCATGTCTCCTGACATACCGAGCCTTACTGTTTATGATCGCTATGCTTATTTTGATCTTTATATTTTGATCATCTAGTCTTTCCTTGTCTTCCTCGTTTGTTCATCATCTGACCACTTCCTGTTTATATCTACTTCAACCTTGCTACATAAATTGGATTTGTTTGCCTGCCAAAAATATAAAGCCTTTTACCTTCACCTGCATCCATCTGACGCCTGACAGGTTACTTTTGTTAGATTTATACTTGTTTTCTTGATTAAACTTTTCTGGGTGCCTTCACTGACAAATAAATATTTAAATTCTAACAACATCAAAATACTAGCTTTTAGGTTTTTATTAATTCTGTACATTTATGCCTATTTTATTTGCTTAAATAAATGTAAAATTTTTAAAAAATTCCCATGCAAAAAACACTATTAGGAACATTAGCAACCCACTGCTGATCACTGAACCTGATATGTAGTATTTGGAAAAAAATAATTGCCATAAAGAATATTATTTAATAGAAAATACTAAAAGGTATGGAAAAATATATTAGGTAATTTGTGCCCTTGCAGACCTTTTTTATCCCCCCAAAGAATGTGTATCTATGGTGTGGCAAGCGTGTAACCACATGATGGGAACAAAGAGGGAAAGAGGAAGCAACAGAATAAGTGAGAAAAGACTAAAAGATGCAGGATGAACAACAATAGTCCAGTGAACAGTAGACACAGAGAGAGAAACAGTGATAGAGTGATTTGTCAGCTAAATTAGCCATTCTGTGTAATTTTTCTCTCTCTCTCTCTCTCTCTCTCTCTCTCTCTCTCTCTCTCTCTCTCTCTCTATATATATATATATATATATATATATATATATAGTATATATATAGTATATATATATATATATAATTGTAAAAATGAGCATAACCGGCTCTAATACCAAGTACTAGCAGAAGGATTTATCAAAGTGCGCTAAAGGTCCGGAGTAATTTTCCATTGACTTTATAATGACATTTTTTATATAAACAATGAGTTGTCATGGAGTGTCTGTGCCCATTTAAAAAAAGGTGCATGCCTCCAGCCACATCCCCTATTGTAATCACTTTTTTTCTGTGAACAGCTTTCAGTTCTCACTTATAGTTACCAAATCAGTGAACTAAGTATATCCACAGAAACAGAGCTACTGTGTGAAGCTCTTGCTGAAGAAGCGATGAAAACGCTGTACTTCACGCTCGCGCTGTCTGGTATGAAACACAGTCTCACTCTTGGGTTTTTACTGTTTGCTGATTAATGTTGCAGTTTGTATGTCCAGATTTTGAATTCTTTATTTAGTACTTTAAAATATTAATTAATTATTCATTTGTGTCTGATCAAGAACTTGATTTAAATTTCAGTTATGAAGATATAACAAGAATTGTTTTGGTGTTCTGTCGTTTTAAAACTTTAAAACTTTTTAACATTAAATGTCATCAGTGTTGTGGCACTGCACTGAGATTATCTTTATAGTTTTGAGAGATAATGCATAGATTTGCAGAGAGAGATAAATGGATGATCTCGAATGGTGTATCCTGTTTATGGTTTATAGCAGCCGGGAACCAATAAAATGTGATTAGACTAAGAGACACGTTCCTGTTGTATTAAACAGTCAGGAGTAAGCACTTGGAACTGACATAAAATAGTTTAGTCTTCATTCTCTCCTCTTAAGCATGAGAATCAAACTCTTTTCTAAAATCAGGTCAACATTAGCAATTTCTGTCATTTAGTTCCAAAATGCAGCTAAAGAAGAAAGTAAGAAAAGTATTTAGTGAGACATATAAACAACAAATTTCAGAAATAACGCAAATAATCAAGGAGAACTTTATATTTACAGCTTATTTGTGTTAGGCTCCAAGCAATACTGATGGGTGCAGATATATTTAAGTTTGGCAAGTCAGGTCTACCAATCATCTTAAGGAGAACAAACGAAACACTTGCTGTCCAATAATAAACATGGAGTTGGTTTTTTCTGTGCATCTGCCCCAGACTCCATTTACTCCCAGTGGAGCCATGCGTCTGGGTGTGGCTCAAAATGATGTGTTAAAAGCCTGTTGTTCAGTGAGCATTAAGCTTTTGTCCCATTAAAACAGACACTACATGATCAACTAACACACACTAACTGATGCACAGGCTTCAATGGGTGTCTGTTTTGTGTCAGAAGCTTCAAAGGGGATTTTCGAAACAGCATTGTTCACTAAACAATTTGAGATTAATAAGATATTTGATAAATAAAATTAGAACTTCACTTGATTTTTCATTACATGTTTTGCAGGTGTTCTTACTCAGAACAGCAATTATGGTGTGAAATATCCTGATAATCCGATCTGTGCTGTGAGAGGATTCAGTGTCTCTATTCCCTGTAGTTATTATTATCCAACATCAGTTCCCAAGACTCAGGTGACACAAAAGCTTTGGTGTTCAATGAACTCAAACACAGGATGGTGTACAGGCCCTCCGTATGTGTATAACAGCTCATCCAACACCAAGTCAGACTTTGAGTACGTTGGAGACGAGAAATCAGACTGCACTTTGTTAATCCACAATGTACAGTTCAGTTATTCTGGAGATTACAGATTCAGATTTATAACTAATGTGATCGGTGGCAAATGGACAGGTAAAACTGGAGCGACTCTACAAGTTGCAGGTAAATTTTAATGAATAAAATAAAAATCCATTTTACTGTTTCATTTGTATAACTTAATTTCTTTTCTGGATTTTTCTGCAAATATTGCAAATGTATTGTTCTTTTTAGTCAGGTCCTTAATTAATTAATTGGTTAATTGATTGATTGATTATTTGACTGACTGACTGATTGATTAATCTGCCTGAATATTCTGCTTACCAGTTTTCATCTCTCAATAAAGGCTTTAAGGTCAATAGAAAAATTTGGACTTATATTGGTGAAAAATGAAGGAGTCTTGTTTGATAATTTAGAACTCGACTGTATTAAACTTATTAACTTAATTAGAGGCTATCCTGCTCTCTGAAAAAGTATAATAATCCATGTTTATCTGTGTGGGAAATCCTGACTGACTGACGTGGAGTCTTTCCTGCTCTCTGAAAAAGATATAAAGGTGTCACTAATCAGGCTCAGTGGAAACGGAACCCTTAAACAAGGAGACTCGTTAAATCTGACGTGTGATGTGAACTGCACACACAGTTCCTCACAGTTTGTGTGGTCTAAGAACAACGAGCGCTTACCTGCATCAGGACCCGTTCTTCACTTTCCTGCTCTAACCGTGAGGGATTCTGGGAGTTACACCTGCACTTGGGAAACCAATGAGGCCTCAGGATCTGAAACGATCAGCCTTCAGGTCAAGGGTGGGTCCATCTGCTCACAGCAGTACTGAAGTTTTAATATCAGACTGTCTCTAATGATTTCTGAAATAATATAAATCATGATGTGTTTACACTTCTGTAGCAAGTGACATGTTTGGTTGAATACTGTTGACTTCTTTTCAACAGGTGAAGAATTTGTTCAGTGGCAAATCTGGATCATTGTTTTGGTGATTGGTGTCGTGATTTTGGTGACTGTGGGGGCTGTAATTTACCACAGGAGGTAAGACTCCACATACTTGTATAAACTTGTAGAAAATTTATGTCGATATGATATATATCTACAGTCCATTGAGAAATCCTGCCATGGTGGGCAGGACACTGGTTTGTGTAAATCAGAATTATAGATTTAATTTACCTATATAAAAATATATATTCTAAAAGCTGTATCTATACATTGTGTGTTTTTTGTTTCCATTAGGAAGAGAAAAGAAACTCAAGAAGAAAACAGTGAAAACAGTGCAGAGAAAATGCAGGTATGACCATTAAAAAGACCTCACAAATTCAGCACTGTACAGTTTAGGAACACTTTCGAAGTGATGGTGATAATGGTACTTCTTATTTTACCAGGTTGGAGAAAACACAGACGAAAAACAGGCAAAGCCACAGCTGAACCATGCTCTTCAACTGGATGATGAAACGTTACACAAGGAGGAAGTGACTTATGTGACTGTTTTTGTCAAAGACAAGAAAGTAAAGCAAGAGTAAGAGCTAATACAATCACATACTAATCACCTAAAACATGAGATTCAGCATCAGCTGCAGTGGAAAACTGTGATAGATTGGATTCAGATTAATGGAGAATTATAAAAGTCTGTTCTATAATGTGTACATTTCTTCTCTAAGTTCACAAGTCACAGTGCTGTTCAATATGATATTTACCACTTAATAAGAAATAATGTGTATTTTGTGGCTTGGGTTTCAGGCGTGTCCTCACCGAGCAACAGAAGGAAGATGACAGTGTTATTTACAGCACCATCATAAACACCTGATCGCTTTCTTACATCTCATTCAGCCAGTCTCCTTGAAGCCTGTAAACATTTCCCATGTGGGAAGTTAAAATAAACGCATGCCATTGATTCTATTTTAGGGCTTACTTATATCCTATAGTGTTCAGTTGATTGCTTAAACACACCCTTGGATAGGATATCACCTTTAAACAGAACTTGTTTTAATAGTCACTCCAGCTACTATTTCTTTGATAATTGTGTTGTTTGGGGAAACAGAATTTTTCCCTCCATTGACCTTCTGTAAGCACTTTATCCTGGTCAGGCTCTTGGTGGATCCAGAAGGTATTCTGGGAACACTGGAAGCAAGGCTAGAATAAACTGGCCCTGGGTGGGACAGCAGTACACACACTCATTCACACACTCATTCACAAAGTCATTCACACACTCATTCACACACTCATTCACAAAGTCATTCACACCCAGGAACAATTTAGAGTAGCCAGTATGCATGTTTTCGGTATGAGGGAGGAAACTGGAGAACCAGGAGGAAATCCAAACTGACAGAACGAAATTATGCTGACTTTTATTATTTTAAATTTTTTTAAATGATTTATAAGATCTGATGCTCTTTGACTGTTTATTCAGATGCTTTTCAAAAACAAAAATCAAGTGTATTTCATTTTTAAGTTAAAATATTTCTTTTTTCCCTTTTTTTCTTTCTTGTATAGAATAAACAATAAATGTTACTAGTTCTGTTTTTTAAGTGATTGTGGGATTCACCATTAAAACCTTAAACATTTGTTTCTTAGACAATGGTTTTATCGCATTATCACCAATAAATCAGTAGAAGCTAATTTGTATGCTTGAAATCCAGGATTTTCTAGAAGCCTATATAAAATATCATCGTGTATATAAAACTGAAAAACGTTTAGTAAAACAAATTTGTAAGCCTATCTGATGATAATGTGTTTGAGTCACTGCTGTGAACCGCAACAGTAAGGGGCAGAAAAGCTTTGAGTTTTACTGAGAAACAGGAACTTTTAGACGGAAGTCTTTCAAAGTGCTGAATAATTTAACTGTTACTTAAATAAACAGTCACTTAGATTTATAAGATGTTTAAAACACAACATGGATGTAATTCTTGCACTCTAGACTTTAGTGTGTTGACTTGTTTTCTACTCAGATTTCTATACTTTATTTACACAGCAGCTGCTAGCATCAGTAATTAATACTGACTTGGTCCATTGCTAAGTAAGTGTATTTCTTGACTTTCATATAAATTACATTTATATTATTTCTTAGACTAGTTGGATTTATGTTTTAGTGGACAAAAATATAAAAGCTTGGAATAGTATCTGATATGAGTCCATATATATTTTAGCCATTTGGTTTCATTCAGTTTCTATTATTGTCCTTTTTTCAGCGCCACAATGGAGCTACTTCATTAGCTTCTTTCTAAACAGCCAAATAACTCTACATGAAGCACAATCTCAGATATACAGCCATACAACGCATAGAGTAAACAAAACGACACAGTTTTAATTATTTTTATTAGTATTTTTAATTAATCGTGATTGATTTAGAAAAGGTTACGGCCGAGACCAAAAATAATTTTGGATCCATGACGAGAAGCAAACGCCCTGATCGCACGTTACCATAGCAACGAAGCTAAAACCGGAAGTTGAATCGTGGCTGCAGCCAGCGCATAATATGCAGATCGGAAAATCAACCAACATTTTAAAACCATTATCTTAAAACCAAAATAAACATTATAACAACTTATAGCAAAAAAGAAACAAAAAATTTTATAACTCTTTTAACGTATTAAACCATCGGAAACATTTTAAACTCTGAAAACTAATTCTCTTCTCAAAGCGTCGCTTACAGCGCATACAAGTGACACCTGGTGGTGAACAGGATGTAATGCAGTCCATGAAGACGTGAACTAGAACAAGTACAAAAATTACGTTTAAAACGTTTTCTAAATAACTTTAAAAATCACCTCGCCACAACTTCCACATTAAGTCTTAGGTAATTATAACGATAGAAATCAATGATATGATAAACTAATCAGTCCAACAATTAGTTGCAGAGAACATTTCTTAGAAAGACTAAAAACTTATATAATAATATTATCAGCATTACAGAGGAAAAAAGATGCATGATACACCACATCTAAAATCTCATATTAGTGCATCTACCTTAATAGCAATGCATCGTTATGACCAGTGTGTGTTTCCTGTGTGCTCTGTGAATACATTATTCAGAGACGCTACAACCTTCAAGATAAAACTTGTTAAATAATTTACAACTGACTTTATGTGTGTAATTCAAACACACACACACACACACACACACACACACACACACACACACACACACACTAGTTGACTAGCTGAAGTTGGTTTGGGATCAATATCTTGAAAACTGCAAGAGGAAGTGTAGAGAAAAAAGTGATCTGACGGATAACAATAGTGTGTTTGCTTCCCAATCAGGGCGTCGGGGAAGGGGAAGGGTGTGAGCCCCCGCTTGCCAAACAATTCCCAACTCTCCACAATAACACTGGAACAGAGATAAATAGCACAGGACAGCTAAAGCTTTTTTTTTTTTTTAACAGGAGAACACTTATACAACTGCCACAATAAAATGATAACATTTAAAGCTAGTAGGCTGAGTAAGTCTTGACACCGGTTTGAACTGACAGACACATCACTGGAGTTGTGTGTTTACACTTCTTCTTTTGGACATTTTTAGGAACAAAATTTAGTTCTCACTTCTCATTTATTTATCACTGAACTAAGCATGTTCGCATACGCGCAAACAAAGATGCCATCGTATTGTGTCGATCACCTGCTGAAGAAGAGCGATTAAAATGCTGCACTTGGTGATGATTCTGCTCACTGTCTCAGGTATGAAACACATATTGTTCAATGTTCAGCTCATAACCATTTTCTGATACTGTGACATGGACAGATTCTTACCTGAAATTTCTGCTTTAATTGTTGTTTGTGGGGTGCTGTTTTGAAAACTCTGACATTGGACACTCTATACATAAAAGTTAAATAAATGTGT
The DNA here is from genome assembly GCA_030068235.1 of Notoglanidium macrostoma. Taxonomy (NCBI): domain Eukaryota; kingdom Metazoa; phylum Chordata; class Actinopteri; order Siluriformes; family Auchenoglanididae; genus Notoglanidium; species Notoglanidium macrostoma. The sequence continues at coordinate 716,072 of JAQQZR010000024.1, forward strand.
CCTTACAGAAAACTTCACCATATTAATTTTTGTAATACAAGCAGCATTTTGACAGAACAAAAATTGACATTTTATCTTTTTGTTTTAGTCTTTAACTTTGTAATTTTTACAAATTATTTCTACATATTTTATTTTGCAGGTGTTCTCACTCAGGACAGTGAATGGGGGGTGAAATATCCTGATAATCCGATCTGTGCTGTGAGAGGATTCAGT
>JAQQZR010000025.1:18382-38326 GCA_030068235.1 Notoglanidium macrostoma
CCTCAGCAGCTCACACACCTCTGCGGTCATCCACGGCTTCCGGTTTGAGCGTGTAATGATGGTCTTGGAGACAGTGATGTCATCTAAGCACTTGCTGATGTAGCTGGTCACAGATGACGTGTACTCCTCCAAGTTGGTGTTGTTGCCTTGAGGTTCAGGAAGACACATACTCCCCCTCTCAATCTTTACTTCTGAGAGACTCTGGGATGCTTTTTATATACCCAATCATGTTATTGACCTGTTGCCAGTTAACATAATTAGTTTTTTTAAACATGTTGCTGGCATAAAATTCAGAATGAGTATATAGTTTTCATAAAATTATGAAATTTCTTAGTTTTATCATTTGCTATGTTATCTTTGTTCTATTGTTGATTAAATGTGGGTATACATGATTTGCAAGTCATTGCATTATGTTTTTATTTACATTTGTTTTAATTTACAACAACTTTTCTAGGAGTGGGGTTGTACTATGGGAATAATGCTGAGCGAACTGCAAACATGAGCCTGAGACAGGTGAGTTATCCCATTACTCCAGTGATTGATGGTCAATCTTTAAATGTGTATTGGCATACACAGGCTGGATTAAAGGCTGTTTTAAAAACTGTCTGTCTCTCTAATATCACTCCACCCACAAAGTCCAGTTAAAACCCAGAGTTAAGTTAGAATCCCTGAACCATACATTGACTTTGTTCATCAAGGCCAATTCCTCAAAATTATGATATCATTGACCTTTCGGATCTCTTAGCAGGAACATCTCTCCATAGCAGGCATGCTTACACTTTCATTTCTGAAGCACTAGCACAAGGTTACATATGCCTGTCCACTTTACCAGTCACTGCAGGCTTCTTCTTCTTGGAAAAAAAGATGGTGGATGCAAGGTTCACGATTCGAAAACTTTTTTAAAATTAAATAAGGACCCTTTTGTCCTGTGGGACTCTGGAGGCAGCTAAAAGGTACCGGCAGGCCAAGCGGAATGCGACTTTGGTGGTTGCTGAGGCAAAAACTCGGGCATGGGAGGAGTTCAGGGAGGCCATGGAGAGTGACTTTTGGACGGCTTCGAGGAGATTTTGGTCCACCATTGGGTGTCTCAGGAGGGGGAAGCAGTGCAGTGTCAACACTGTATATGGTGAGGATGGTGCGCTGCTGACCTTGACTTGAGAAGTTGTGGGTAGGTAGGGGGAGTACTTTGAAGACCTCCGCAATCCCATTAACATGTCCTCGAATGAGGGACCAGAGCCCGGGGACTCGGAGGGGGGCTCCTCCATCTCTGGGACTGAGGTCACAGAAGTGGACAAAATACTCCTATTTGGCAGGGCCCCAGGGGTGGTTAAGAAACGCCCTGATTTCCTAAAGGCTCTGGATGTTGCAGGACTGTCTTGGTTGACACACCTCTGCAACATCGCATGGACATCAGGGACAGTGCCTCTGGATTGGCAGACCGGGGTGGTAGTCCCCCTTTTTAAGAAGGGGGACCGGAAGGTGTGTTCCAACTACAGAGGAATCACACTCTTTAGCCTTCCTGGAAAAGTCTACTCGGGGGTCCTGGAGAGGAGGGTCCGTCCGATAGTCGAATCTCGGATTCAGGAGGAACAGTGTTGTTTTCGTCCTGGTCGCGGAACAGTGGATCAGCTCTACACCCTTAGCAGGGTCCTGGAGGGTGCATGGGAGTTCACCCAGCCAGTCTACATATGTTTTGTGGACCTGGAAAAGGCGTTCGACTCATGTCCACTCGGGGAACCCTGTATAGGGTACTCCGAGAGTACGGGGTAAAGACCCCCTGATAAGGGCTGTTCGGTCCCTGTACAACTGGTGTCAGAGCTTGGTCCACATTGCCGGCAGTAAGTCGAACTCATTTCCAGTGAGTTGGACTCCGCCAGGGCTGCCCTTTGTCATCGATTCTATTCATAACTTTTATGGACAGAATTTCTAGGCGCAGCCAGGGCGTTAAGGGGGTCCGGTTTGGTGGGCTCAGGATTGAGTTACTGCTTTTTGCAGATGATGTCCTGTTTGCTTCATCAGGTCGTGATCTTCAGCTCTCTCTGGATCTGTTCGCAGCCGAGTGTGAAGCAACTGGGATGGGAATCAGCTCCTCCAAATCCGAGACGATGGTCCTCAGCCGGAAATGGGTGGAGTGCCCTCTCAGGGTTGGGGGTGAGATCCTGCATTAAGTGGAGGAGTTTAAGTATCTCGGGGTCTTGTTCGCGAGTGAGGGAAGAAGGGCGCGTGAGATCGACAAGCAGATCGGTGCCACGTCTGCAGTGATGCGGGCTCTGCATCAGTCTGTTGTGGTGAAAAAGGAGCTGAGCTGTAAAGCAAAGCTCTCAATTTAACAGTCGATCTATGTTCCTACCCTCACCTATGGTCGTGAGCTATGGGTAGTGACTGAAAGAACGAGCTAGCGAATACAAGACCCACGACACGCTGGAGGGACTATGTCTCTCGGCTGGTCTGGGAACGCCTTGGGAATCCCCCGAAAGAGCTAGAAGAAGTGGCCGGGGAGAGAGAGGTCTGGGTTTCTTTGCTTAAGCTGCTGCCCCCACGACCCAATCTCGGATAAGCGGAAGAGGATGGATGGATGGATGGATGGATGGAAAATTAAATAAGAGGAAAGTGGTGGCAAGAAGTGAGCTATTGCTGTGGTTACCAATGTAGCCTGACAGCAAGAAGGTTCTGGGTTCAAACATGGTGGCCAACTGGGACCTTTCTCTACAAAGTGTGTGTATATGTATATGTATACACACACACCTGTGTGTATACTGTATATATATATATATATATATATATATACACACACATACTTTCACACATATATATATATATAGTGCAGTGTGCTTAAGTTTGTGGGATTTAACACAATGTATTATTAATATTATTTAATATACAACCCGAATTCCAGAAAAGTTGGGACGTTCTTTAAATTTGAATAAAATAAAAACTAAAAGACTTATTATTCACAATAGAACATAGATAACATAAATGTTTAAACTGAGAAATTTTACAATTTTATGAACAACATGAGCTCATTTCCAATTTGATACTTGATACAGGTCTCAAAATAGTAGGGACAGGGGCATGTTTACCATGGTGTAGCGTCTCCTCTTCTTTTCAAAACAGGTTGAAGATGTCTGGGCATCTAGGTTATGAGTTTCTGGTGTTTGGTGTTGGAATTTGGTCCCATTCTTCCCTGATATAAGTTTCCAGCTGCTGAAGAGTTCATGGTCGTCTTTGACGTATTTTTCGTTTAATGATGCACCAAATGTTCTCTATAGTTGAAAGATCTGGACTGCAGGCAGGCCAATTTAGCACTCTTCTCTGACGAAGCCATGCTGTTATAATGGCTGCAGTATGTGGGTTTGCATTGTTCTGCTGAAATACACAAGGCCTGAAATAGATGTCATCTGGAGGGGAGCATATGTTGCTTTAAAACCTTTATATACCTTTCAGCATTCATAGTTCCTTCTAAAACATGCAAGCTGTCCATACCATATGCACTTATGCAGCCCCATACCATCAGAGATGCTGGCTTCTGAACTGAACACTCATAATACTCTTGAAGTTCTCCTTCCTCTTTACCCCGGAGAACACGGCATCCGTGATTACCAACAAGAATGTCAAATTTGGATTCGTCTGACCATAGAACACTTTCCCACTTTGAAACGGTCCATTTCAAATGAGTCTTGGCCCACAGGACACGACGGCGCTTCTGGACCATGTTCAAATATGCCTTCCTTTTGTAATGATAGAGCTTTAGTTGGCATCTGCAGATGGCATGGCGGATTGTGTTTACCGACAGTGGTTTCTGAAAGTATTCCTGGGCCCATTTAGTAATGTCAATGACACAATCATGCCGATGAGTAATGCAGTGTCGTCTGAGCGCCCGAAGACCACGGGCATCCAATTAAGGTTTTCGGCCTTGTCCCTTAAATATTCCACAATCTTTTTTCGCACTCTTTCACAGATTGGAGAGCCTCTGCCTATCTTTATTTCTGAGAGACTCTGCCTCTCTAAGACATCCTTTTTATAGCTAATCATGTTACAGACCTGATATCAATTAACTTAATTAGTTGCTAGATGCTTTTCCAGCTGAATCTTTTTAAATTTTCTTGCTTTTTCAGCTGTTTGTTGCCCCCGTGCCAACTTTTTTTAGACCTATAGCAAGCATCAAATTTGAAAGGTGCTCATTTAGTGGATAAAGGTGTACAAATTCCCAGTTTGAACATTTATGTTATCTATGTACTGTTGTGAATAAAATATTGCCTCATATGATTTGAAAGTCTTTTAGTTTTCATTTTATTCAAATTTAAAGAACATCCCAACTTTTCTGGAATTCTGGTTGTATTTTAATATATTTTGTTTAATATAAATTTTAATGTTATGGTCCTTAGGGCCTGGAAAAGGAACTCCTTCTCAGACTCTCCTTTCGGTCATGGTAGAGCAGAGATTCTTACCAAAGGGCAGCCACTGAAAAACACTGTGGTTGTGGGAATGAATGTCCTTAATAATATTTTGTTCTGCAGTGCCTGGTGTAGGTGTCCTGGATGCACAGCAGATCTGTTCTTGTGATGTGTTTAGTGCCCCTGCTCACTCTGTGAAGAGCTTTCCTATCCAGAGAGCTGCAATTGCCATACCAGGTAGTGTTGCTTCCAGATAGCACCGATTCTACAGTGGTGGTGTAAAAGATTTTCAGCAGCATTGTGGAGATCTTGAATTTCCTCAGCCATCTAAGGTGATACAAATGCTGCCTTGCCTTCTTCACCAGGGTGGTGATGTGTGTAGTCCAAGTCAGCTTCTCAGAGATATGAATTCCAAGGTACCTGTAGTTACTTTCTCTAGCCAAGAGTGAGGTGGCTTTGTAACCGTTTTTGAATGGGGAGTAACAGTGGTCCAATAAGTTCACAGTTTGCACTCCTGGTTGGACAGGTAACTCAGGCCTTGTATTACTATCTTTTAAATGCTGTCACTGTAAAATATTCCTGTCCTTTGCTTTAATGTGTACTGCCACACATTTTCCGGAAGTTATTCCTTTGCGAAAGATAACTTCCCAAGTAGTGGTTAAAGCTCTTATTAAGTTTTTCACTACTTTTGGGCTTCCTAAGGTCATACAAACCAACCAAGGCTCTAATTTCTTGTCCAAGCTATTCCAACAGGTGATGACTACCTTGGATATTACTCACCAACCGTCTAGTCCATATCATCCAGAGAGTCAAGGTGCTTTGGACAGATTCCATCAGACCTTGAAAGTGATGCTTCGAAAATATTGTCTGGAGACTGAAAGAGATTGGGATGATGGGGTTCCTTTTGTATTGTTTGTGGCACGTAAAGCTGTACAGGAGTCCCTTGGTTTTAGTCCTGCTGATCTTGTGTTTGGCCATGCGGTGCGTGGACCGTTGAAAGTTTTGAAGGATAAATTTCTGAAGGAGAGTCCTAAGCAACAGACTGTATTGGACTATGTGAGTAGGTTTCATGAGCGCCTACACAAAGCGTGTGTTATGGTTCGTGAATCTCTTGAAACTGCTCAGAAACACATGAAACGACACTATGATCGAAAAGCTGTAGTGCGAGAATTTCAAAAGGGGATCAAGTTATGGTTTTAGTTCCTGTCCTTGGTTCAAGTTTGTCTGCAAAATTCTCTGGTCCGTACTATGTTCAGGACAAGCTTAGTACTACTGATTATCTTATTCATACACCCGATTGTAGGCGTACTACGCGTGTGTGTCATGTGAATATGCTAAAAGCCTATGTCACTCGTGAAGCTCCTTCTGAGGTAACACAACCTAAGAGCAGTCAAACCCTTGCTGTGGGGTTAGTTGGAGAACCTGTGAGTTGTGACCCGTCTGATATAGAAGACCCTGATGGTTTACGGTTACAGCATGTACCTCATAGTCTTGGTACGTTATCTAATTTGGTATATTTTTCTGACTTTTCTACACTCTTGAGTCACTTACCGGTCGTACAGAAAGAGGAAGTCGTGAAACTGATTAGAACATATCCTATGTTGTTCTGAGATGTTCCCTCTCAGACTACTTTGGTCAAACATGATATACAGGTCAACACTACCACACCGATTAAGCAACATGCTTATCGAGTAAATGCTAACAAGAAACTGGCTATGAAGGAGGAAGTCAATTATTCACTTAAGAACAAGTTGGCTGTTCCTAGTAATAGTTCGTGGAGCTCTCCGTGTTTTCTGATACCAAAACCTGATGGTTCATTTCGGTTCTGTACTGATTATCGACGCCTGAATGCTGTTACCATTCCTGACTCTTACCCTTTGCCTAGGATGGAGGATTGCATTGACCAAGTTGGGTCAGCACGATATGTAACGAAGTTAGATTTGCTAAAGGGGTATTGGCAAGTGCCATTAACGTCTCAAGCTTCGAAACTGTCTGCGTTTGTCACTCCTGACAGTTTTTTTACAATACACCGTAATGCCTTTTGATCTCCGAAATGCTCCTGCAACTTTTCAGAGACTCGTAAATCAGGTATTATATGAGGTTCCACACTGCTCGGCATACTTGGATGATTTAATCATATATACGAATGATTGGACTAGTCATTTGGAGATCTTGGAATTGGTTTTTAAGAGGTTAACTCAGGCCTCTCTTACTGTTAACTTAGCTAAATGTGCGCTTGCTCAGGCGACTGTAACATATTTGGGGAAACAAGTTGGAAATGGACAAGTGCTTCCAGTAGATGCTAAAGTTTCGACTATTCGTCAGTTTCCGTCACCTACTACTCGTCGTGAGTTACGCCGTTTTCTAAGTATGGCGGGGTATTACCGCAGTTTTTGTAAGAACTTTGCTACTGTGGTTGCTCCCCTTACTAACTTGTTAAGCCCTGCTGCACATTTTGTTTGGACTACAGACTGTCGACATGCTTTTGAGAGTATAAAAGCTATGCTATGTTCTGAACCTGTTCTTGCTGCTCCTGATTTTAGCCGTCCTTTTAAGCTAGAAGTAACCAGCTCAGTTGGAACTGGGGCTGTCTTATTGCAAGAGGACCTGAATGGAGTTGATCATCCTGTGACTTATTTCTCACGCAAACTAAATAAACATCAAGTGAACTATTCAACCATTGAACAGGAAACCTTAGCTCTTTTATTGGCCTTGCACTATGTCGGTTCTAGCAGTCTTCCGGTCATAGTCTATACCGATCACAACCCTCTTGTGTTTTTATCTCGGATGTATAATCAGAACCAGTGTCTGATGAGATGGGCTCTGTTGGTACAGAATTTAAATTTAGTAATAAATCATAAGAAAGGTTCAGAGAATGTGCTTGCGGATGCTCTTTCACGTGTTTAAAGCATGTCTTGAATTTGTTGCAAACAGGTTTGCACTTTGGGGTGGGCGTGTTACGTGAAAGTTGTTTTGCTGTGTGTTTCTCTTTCTTTTTCTTCTCTATGTCTTGCTGTTTCTGCTCTCGGGTGTTAATAGGTACATTGCGGTGTTCTTCTGTACATTCTGTCTACCAATGATGGTGCTGGAGAGGCGGGATGTACCGTATGACGCTGATCCCGGAAGTAGAAAAGGCGAGACGGTGAAGATGGAAGTAGGGGGCTCTTGACCACGGCATTTGGTCGCCGCGGGAATCTTTGTTCGCCATTATTCCATCTCGTGTGAATCAGACTGTTTTGGGTTTTATTATTATAAGTGCTTGTATGTGAGTACGTATCTCTGTTTATCTGAGATCGCGGTTTCCTCGTAGCTTGGTGGTCAAGTTTTCTAGCCTTACGTGCTAATTCGGTACCTTTATGTTGAGCTATGTGGCTATTGTGTTTATGTGTCTGATTGAGCGATACTTGTGTATGTCTTTGTTTGTATTACTCACTCTGGGTGAACCATAGGTTAGTTGGTGCGCACCTACATTTCCATCATGCAGATTGTTGTCTGTCTAGCTCACCAGGTAAGTGGATAAGTGCCAACACATGTATTTTGGTTAGGTTAGGGGATGTGTTAGGTAGGGAAGTTCCTTTTGTTTGTTTGTTTTATTTGGCACTGTCCTTGGTAATCACCCCAGAGTGTGTTCTTTTTTATGTTTTGTGTTTGGGTGTAAATAACAGTTGTCATGGGTTATTGTTATCTTTTGTCGCTCACTTGAGTAAAACACAGAAAAATGCATAAAACCCTTTCTTTGGTCGTTATTCATTCCTCCATCAACTACGTGATAAACTCATTCCATCTAGTTACCCGAGGCACTTAGTGCTGAAGCGTAACATAAAATGGGGGCTCGTTCGGGATTGAATTAGCAATAAATTAATTAGATAGGGGTTAATTAATTAATTAACTAATTGGTTCATTTATAAATTTGCGATTAATTGATGTTGGTTATTTCATCACGTTGGAAGTGTGGTGTGAATTGGTTGGTTGGGTTATGTAGTGCTGTGTTGGATAATGGCTACATTTGATATACAAAGCTTCATTCAGAATCCTAGTCTGGATGTGTTGGAGGCGTGTAAGAAAGATAAGTTGGTTGAAATTGCTTCATATTACGATGTGACAGTACCTAGTGGCTTAGTTAAGCATGAGATTCGGGCAAGGACTGTGGAAAAACTGGCTGAGTTAGGTGTGTCGTTAGCCGCCTCCTCCGAGGTTGACGGGGATACGGGTGACCCAGGCTCCTTAGAGACATCTGCTGCTGGACAGGCGGCATCTGGAGTTGAACATGGGATGACGTTACCTCGATTTGATCCACTATCTCCTTCTATTTCTGCAGGTTCTCGAGATGAAGTCAGGTTGAGGGTGCGTATCGAACGTCTCAAGATGGAAGCACAGGAAAAGGCAGAGGCTAGGAGAACTGAGTTCGATTTACAGATTGCTGTACGCAGGATGGAACTTGAGGTAGAACGGGAAATACGACTACGACAGCTGGACTTAGAAGAGATGAAGATTACTTCTTAAGTCGCGGTGCAGTCTGTGTCAGCACCTGCTCTCCCTCTAGCTTCAGTTTCTCCACCTTTGACCCCACCAGTGCCCAAACCTCGTACTAAATCTCCTGTTATATCTACTGCTGTGTTTGATGTTAGTAAACATATGGTGTTTGTTCCAACTTTTAGAGAGACGGAGGTAGATTCCTATTTCAGTATGTTCGAACGTATTGCAGCATCTTTAAATTGGCCTAAAGATGTTTGGTCTTTCTTGTTGCAATGTAAGCTGGTAGGAAAAGCTCAAGAAGTATGTTCTGCATTGTCTTTACAGGATAGCCTTCAGTATGACTTGATGAAAGCTGAAATTCTTCATGCTTATGAACTTGTTCCAGAAGCTTATAGACAGAAATTTCGCAAGCTTGGGAAAGTATCTACACTCACGTATGTCGAGTTTGCTAGAGAAAAGGAAGTCCTCTTTGATAAATGGTGTACCGCTAGTCAAGTTTGTGATTTTAAAACTCTGTGGGAATTGGTTTTATTAGAGGATGATGGGTGGTGTATGGCACAGTTGGCACTTTATATTGTCTTTACTGTTACTGTTACGATAATACACTATCATTGAACAGTAATTTGATAACACTATAAAGCTGTATTTGTTATATTACCCTAACTGATTGGAGCATGATTATCTAAGAAGGAAGTATGCATCTACTGGAAAAGAAAAAAAAACTGTCTAGTAAAAAGCTTATATAACAGCGACGCAGATGATGAGAAATAGATGTCATTCTTATCCAATGTCAAATATTAAGGGGACAAGTAATGTGTCAGACAAACATGTATGTTTTATGTATTCAGCTGTAATGATAAAATCTTAATTTACGATTCTCAACTGCTTATCCAATATTGAATACTTTGTGCATCTAAAACACTGTTTTGAGCAAATTATTTGACAAAGTTCAATTATGGTGTTCTTTATTCATTACCAGTTCATAGGTTCTGTGTTCCTTGATACCTTTGTTGGAAAATATAGTTAAGCTGTATGGAAAATACAGGCTAGGCAACTTATCATGTTACTTACTGTGTTGTGTATAAAGAAAAGTAATTTAGTTCTAATGGACATTTTTTTCACAGTAGAAATGTTTGAAACTGGGTTTTGTTTTAGTTTTCTTAAGGCAAATAAATGTGTGTGTGTATGTATGTGTATATATATACCAGAGGAGCTGTTCCTAGAACTGAACATTTCTGGACAGAGATTACAGTTGTTGTACCTGGAATCTGTTGGAGCCACTTTCCAAGTTTGGGAGTCACAGCCCCTAATGTTCCTACTACCAGAACCACTTTGGACTTCACCTTCCACAGCTGTTCCAATTGTTCCTTCAGGCCATGGTACTTTTCAGTCTTCTTATGCTCCTTCTTCCTGATATTATTGTCAAATGGGATTGCCATATCTATCAATGAAAAGTGATTGCTGAAACCCACTACGAGGGTCAGAGTTTCCTTCAGGAGCTTATAGGTTGTCGAGGGTTCTTCCAGGAATGGTTACTCAAAGGACCTTCAATGTAATTTTTAATTCTCTGACTGAATTCCCAATTGGATATTTGAGTAACCTCATCATTTGTAAAGGGTTTCTTGAAGAACTTTAAATATATTTTAAGTTCCCTGGGTACCCTATTGGATATTTGAGGCACTTTTAGCTTTCACTGTGTTCTGTATTATAAGGTTTGTCACACCAGTTGTGTTGCTTTTGACTTATGTTTTATTTGCTGTTTTGTTATGTATTTATAGAATTGTTTTCATTGTTCAGATCGCTCAGATCCCAGTATAGATCTGTTTATTGTCTTATCCATTGTCCACTGCACTTTTTCAACCATTCATGTTGCACTTTTTTAAAAATTCTGTTGTGTTCACTGCTGTCTGTCACTTCTGGAATGTTGCACCAAAGCTGTGGAAAACGTTATGCAGTATACTTGTATATGATTATAAAGAAATAAAACTCTGTAATCTAATCAATGGAAACATGTCCTTCTTTAGAGATAAATGTTATCATTGCAAAGGTTGAGTTAGTTTCAGTTTTAGTTGTACATTTTATGATGCAGAATTTCTTTCCTTTACATGATTAAACATTGCTTTGTCTGCAACTCCAGAAGGTTCTACAACTCCCAGTTAAGCAAAGCTCACAACCTCCAGTCAAGCTCCAATCCCTGCTCATAATCTTCTGATTACTAATGATCTTCACTCATTTCTGCAAACACAGACTTTCATTCTTACCAGCTCAACTCTTGTTATAGTTTGTGTCTGTGGTGAGGCCAAGCCTTAACTATCTGATAGTTTTATTTGTAGCCTCTTCATATAAGTTCATGTTTGTTGACTGAGCATTTGCCTGCCTTGCAGTTCTGAGTATTGCCTAGCCCTTTCGTTCAATCTCCTACACTGTTTAATAAAACCAGAAAAGTTGTGCTTTGTCCATCTGTCTGCTTAATGTCAACTTTGCTATAAGATACTTTTACAGACTACTATGACACCTAGCCAGACTTCAACAATGCTAAAGATACAATTCACAGAATTTTTTTGAAAATTCAAAATTTCAAATACACAAAACACAGATATAAGGTGGATTCAGTAAGTATTCAGACCACTTTACTTGTCGCACACTTTTTATTGTGTAGTGGATATGATTTCAAAGGGATATAATTGTATTTTTACCAATAAATCTACACATTACAATGAAATGAAAATTTATTAAAAATCAAAAACTGAAATCTCTTATTTAGAAAAGTATTCAGACCCTTTTTCAATATTTTGTAGAAGCCACTTTGGCAGCGATTATAGCAACAAGTCTTCTTGGAAACATCTGTACTAGCCTTGCACAACTGGATTTGGACAGTTTCATTCTTATCTCATTCTTCTTGGCAGATCTTCTCAAGCTCTGTCAGATTGGATGGGAAGAGTCTGTAACCCGTCTTCTTCAGGTCTCTACTCAGAAGTTTGATGGGGTTTAAGTCTGGGCTTTGGCTGGGCCACTCAAGGACATTCAAAGTTATGTCTTGAGGCAAACTCTAGTTTTGTTTTGGCTGTATTCTAATGGTTATTGTCATGTTGAAAGATCAACTGTCCCTCCAGTCTGAGTTTGTGCGCACTCTGAAGAAGGTTGTTTTCAAGGATGTTTCTGTATTTTGCTGCATTCTATCATCCCTCAATTGTTACCAACCACCCTGTCCCTGCTGCTGAGAAGCACATAGCATGATGCTGCCACCACCATGCTTCATTCTAAGGATGGCATTAACCAAGTGATGTGCAGTGCTTGTTTTTCGCCACATATATTACTTGTTGCTCTGCTCAAAGAGTTGAATTTTCATCTTGTTAGACCAGATAATCTTTTTCCTCATGTTGCCTAAGTCATATATACAATTGAAACAAAAGTTCTTCTCATCTCTGTACAGTACACCTGGAGATCTTTTAGAGTGACTATTGGGTTCTTTCTTACTTCCCTGACCAAGCCCCTTCTTTCCCAGATGCCTAATTTGTCCAGACAGCCAACTCTAGAAAGGTTCAAGGTTGTGCCAAGCTTCATCCATTTCAAAATTATTGGGCCACTGTAGTCCTGCGAACACTCCAAGGTTTAGAAACTGTATATAAACTTGCCTTGATCTATACCTTTCCACAATTTGTTCAGGGAGATTCACAGACAATTCTTTTGACTTCATGGTGTCAGGAACACAGGGTGAGGCAGGATGTATGTGCAGGTTAAAGTTTATTTCCACATCTCATGTGTATTATCTTATCTACAACTCATATCCATGGGTCAAACTGTTCCAAAAATGCAAGGCAAAAACATAGTCCAGAAAACAGACAAGGGTCATGTGATAGGCAAACAGCAATCAGAATAAAATCCAAAATATCAAAAGCCCGGAGACAGAACAGGATACAAAATGAGAGAGCATGAAATCATGAAATACAAAAGGCTTGACAGAGTGTGCACAAAACAACAACATTAGTACCTTGCAACCTGAGTGTGTGCGAGTGAGTCCTTTGTACCATCTGTAATCAGTTCTGATATGGAACAGCCTGTAACAATCAGGCTGGTGCCTGTGTGGGACCACAGTGCAGCCTGGGACCTAAAGTATGGGCCTGTAGTCCAGCGCAGTAAACCCGTAAGCACACGTTGTAATGCTGTGAGCTGCAAAGAGTGTACTAGGAGTTGCAGGGAGTGCACTCGGTGCACAGAGGAAATATGTGACAGCACCAACCCCTAAAGGCGCTTCTCCTGGAGAGCCTAACACAGATCTTCTCTAGTGGGCCTGGACCTGCTGGCTCGGGCATAGCACTGGACATTACCACACTGGCTTTTGGCACGGGTAATGTTGTAAGTATGGGCTCAGGCATGGTCAATCAAGTCAAGTCAAGTGGCTTTTATTGTCATTTTAACCATATACACATGATACAGTTCATAGTGAAGGGAGACAACATTCCTTCAATTACTTCAAGAATCACAAAAAAGTGCGCATGTGTAACAAAAGACAACATAGGACTACATAAAGTGCACGTGTGCAAATATTGCAAGACAGTGTAGACATCACAAAACAGTGCAATAAAGAACATAAAGATGGTGCAACATAGAGACAGTGCAGTGCTAACCAATACACAGTCCTGGTGATAGTATGGTGCAGTAATGTATTGAGTTATGTAAGTCATATAAATTTCAAACAGTGAAATTTTTTTTTAATTAATTATTGAAAATCTCTAAAATCATGTTTTCACTTCATCATTATTGGCAATTAAGTGTATATTAGTGGGAAAGAACAGCAATTGTATCCATCCAAAATAAAATTCACAATACAATGAAGTGTGCAACAAGTAAAGGGGTCCAAATACTTTCTGAATCCACTGTATCTAAATAAATACAGAGGTGTTTTCAGATGGGTAATAAAGAGAGAAAATATAGATAGGATAAAAGACCCTATAAAGACTATAAAAGACTATAAACAGTATTCCATAGACATGGGGGGAAAAAAGATTTTGTGGAGAAAAGTGATTGTAACTTTCAAAATCCACCAGCACAGTTGAATATTTAAACCCTTTTAGGGTTAATTTTTTAAAATGCTTTAATTATTTTTATTACCTGCTTTTAATCATTATACACTGCATAATTCCTGTGTCATCTGTGCCATGTTCAAATGTTCAATAGGTCAAAATATTTTGCATACTGTGTCTGTCAGGGCAACTTTGCAATATAATATTGGAAAAAAAAACAATACACATTTATTGACTCAAAAAATGCAAATTTTTGCATTAGTAAAATAGTAGAATAGCAATATTGTAATCAGATAGTATGGTTAAAATAACCTCATTATAAGTATTTACACATAACAAACCTGATTTTGTATGATGTTTGTCATTAGTATATGGTATAGACCAAAGGTTGGGAACCTATGGCTTGTGAGCCAGATACGGCTCTTTTGTTGGCTCTCGAACAAATTCAAGCTAAGATGTTTTTTTAACACAATAAATAAGGGGTTAAAAATAATACTACTGTGTCAATTCAGTGTAAAACTTTTATGAAATATTTTATTATTATTATAATTTAAATTATAAAATAATCTGACTTGCGGCACGACTTGCAGTGCGTCCAAATAATCATTGGACAATGCAGTGCGAGATGGGTCATTGTCAGGTCAACTTCAAACAAATTACAAATCTCCCTCCTATGCTTCAGTTAACTTAGCTAGCTAGCTTACTCATACTGTTAGTGCTCATAAAACATGTCCAAAAGACAAAAAGATCAGGACTATTGTTCATTCAAGATCGAGTGGTCAGAGGAGTTTGCCTTTGTGAAGGGAGCTGTGTCTGCGTTATGTTTAATATGCAATGATAGACTTTCACCAATGAAACAGTCAAATGAAAAGCTGCATTTGATACACACAATTCTGTGTTTGCATGAAAATATCCAGCTGAGGAAAGTAGGGAAAAAGCATGCGAACAGCTACAGCGGAAAGTACAGGCTGGTCAGTAGCTACTCCGTGCATGGACCAAGCAAGGAGATGGAAACTCGGCTAGTTTTGCTGGTGCTTTGGCAATCATGAGGAAAACCTGGAATGAGCTTCCTGTCACATACCACACAATGCAGCATGTCAGTATTGCCATCCTGACAATGTTTGACTCCATGTATGCATGCGAGCAATCTTTCTCACATCTGAAGAACATAAAAACCAACCAACACTAACATTTTAACTGATGGAAGCCTGCATGAAGCTTAACCACCACATATGAACCAGACTACAATGAAATCAGCGAAATCATGTAGCATCAGATGTTGCATTAATGGTAAAAGGCAATTTATTATTTGTTAGCCTATATGACAACAATAATACTTAATAATAATCCAAGTATACCCTAATATATCATAATAGTAAAAATCTATGCCTAACATTCAAAATAGATATATTGAATTTTATTAACTGTTATATGGCTCTCAAAATCCAGCAAATGATTTGAGTGTTCTGCCATCTTGTGGTGCTGACATTACTGCAGTGGCAAGTCATGGTGACTGAGTGACTGCTGCTGCCTGCTGACAATGGCTGACATTGACAGCAGCATAGGTAGCTGGTTTAATAACAACAGCACAGTAGGTTTTGGTTAACAGTCAGTTTTTATTCATCTCACAATGAATAGCATGCAGTTGCCTAGCTGGGCATGGTGAGGCAGGTAACATTAGCTACAACATTAGCAGTGAAAGGAGGCAGAGAGACATCCCCAGCAAAGCAGGAAGCTGTAGTGACGTCCAAAATGGAGAAGTGAAACAGAACGATGCCCATAATGGCTTCCTCTGCTGGGCAATGTAGTAGAGGGACATCCTCAGCTGAGCAATGATGCAGGGTGACATCCAGTGGGGCAGGGACAGTGGGAGATGGCTCCGGCCTGGTCTGCACCCACTCCTCAAAAAAACTTTGTAAGGGGGTGCATGGCTTTGAGCCATTCCAGCCTGGTGCTGATCCAGTCTCCTTTCCCCTGTTGTTCCCACGTCAGGTGGATGTTCTCCAGGAGTTCCTGTTGGCTTGTGAAAAAATCTGCTGCATCCAGATGAGAGACAGTTCTTTGTTTTGTTCAGTGCAATCATGACAATGAGGAATTGCCACTGATTTTACAGTACATACAGTATATGCTGAATGAAGAGCAGTAACTTTTCTAATCACTTAATCATGTATTGTGAATGTATAAATCATTTATAGCTTGGATGGGTCAATATTCACATGGATTCACATAATTCTCAACAATTATGCATCTTTCTAATCTAATATAAATAGCTTAGTTTGGGGAATATACATTAATATACATTAACGGCTTGTAGCTCTCTAATTATTCAGTTTATGGATTTGACATTCTGTGTCAAGGTTATTTTACTATTCATTTTATATGTCAATAAATGTATATTGTTTTATTTTAATATTGAAAACCATTTTTGTTGTTACAGTATGCAAACTCCAAAAAATACATGGGCTAGAAATCCTGAATATTAGCGTAGTTGACAGGCAACATGATTGACAGACAAGTAAAATCACCTTCATGTTCTCCATGAAAGTATGGCAAGTCTTTAGTCTTTTCTCCTGTTTATAAACATTACAAAAAGTCAGACAAGGTGTCATTTCTTTTTACATATTAACATTAAATGAATAACCTGGGTGCTATGTTCTGTACAATTCAGTGGAAAATTTAATTAAATAAAATAAATTAAATTAAATATGCATGTTCTTGTGCACGCCACATTCCTCGATCACCACCACACCAGTCACACATACCTGCTTATTCTGTTACTTCTGGTGTCACTAAGGGGCGCCACACACCGCAAAGTCATGTAGTGCCTGATGTAATGCACTATTCTTCTAACTTTGGACTTAACCTGCTATTAACTCTAAAAGGAAACTCGTATGATAAGAAATGGCTTATGAATATGATTCTTCA
Organism: Notoglanidium macrostoma; assembly: GCA_030068235.1. Lineage (NCBI taxonomy): Eukaryota > Metazoa > Chordata > Actinopteri > Siluriformes > Auchenoglanididae > Notoglanidium > Notoglanidium macrostoma. The sequence goes on from JAQQZR010000025.1 coordinate 35,202, forward strand.
CGATATATGTAACATCCAAACAGAAGGTGACTTTATTATAACAATATCTAGAAATCTGTACACTTTGATCTTACTGCTGAGAGACTCTGCCTATCTGGGATGCTCTTTTTATACCCAATCATGTTACCGACCTGTTGCCAATTAACCTAATCAGTTGTGAGATATTCCATCAGGTGTTTTTTTTTTTTTTTTTTAACATTACACAACTTTTCCAGTCTTTTGTTGCCCCTGTCCCACCTTTTTTTTGGGTGGGCATCAAATTCAAAAGGAGCATATATTTTCATAAAACAATAACATTTCTCAGTTTCAGCTCTTCAACATTTGATAGGTTGTCTCTGTTCTATTTTCAATTAAATATGGGCTTACATGATTTGCCAAATTTTACCAAATTTTTTCAAGTTTTGTTGTTAAAAAACAGGGTAGTAAAAAAGAATAGTGCGACTGCAAACCGACCTCAAACAAATGTTGTAATAATTCTAGCATTAATATGAAGTTGTAGAAGATCATACAACTTAAATTGTAAGAAAAGTTAAAACTAAAAAACCCCATATGTAATAAGTAACTTTATAAATTTTCACTCACAGCTCCATGGTCTCCTGCCAGGTTCTCTGGTCTCCTCCCACTGACCAAAAACATGCAGGTAAGCAGATTATTTAAAATTAATTGCCCTTATGCGAAATAAATGTGAATTTGTCTAGCAATGGACCTCATCACCTCCCTTCCTGCTCACAGTCTCCTTAATACTAATAACACTCACTTATTTGCAATCACACTGCTCCCCTTAAATAACCCAGACTGTTACTTTGTGAAGTCTCACTCCAGCTCTGTGTCTGTAGCCAGTCCAAGCTTTATTAATCTGCCTCTTTTGATTACATTTTTTTATTTAGTATTGCCTTATTTATTCCAACCGCCTGACCAATTGCCTGTCTCATGTGTCTGCGTATTGCCTAGGATTTCAGTGGTTTTAATAAACCTGGTACTAGTCTGTCCATCTGTCCACTTTATAACATAGAAATGTTTAAAAAGTCATATTTATTATGGCAAGCAAACAAAATATGATAATGTACTCATATGAAAGAACCAATCCACTTTAGTTCCACTAAGTAGATCAGCTTGTTCTAGTTTGCATCTGTTTTTACTCACACAAACCTTTATTAAATCAGGGCATCTGTCTTGTGCAGTATGTCAGTATGTCCCAGTATGTGGAGCGAATTGGGTACTTTTCTCGAACATTTTGACTCAGACACTCCCAACATAGCTCATCTGGATTGAGGTTGTGTGTCTAAGCAGGCTCTTACAGACCAGACTCCTTTCTCTCCAAATACCTTAACACAACTTAACACAAGTTTTAAGATGTTTGTTCTAAATTAAAATTAAACATTACTCTAAAAAAAGGTAAGTGGTACACAAGCAATTTTTTTCATTTGCTCTGATTAGGAAGGTCATGAGATTAAAAAAAACATACAATACAAAGCAAATTTTATTTGAGACGGTATTATTTATAATTTAAAAAATGTTGGTGTATATAAAAAGACCTGCTTGCACTGGTGTGATAAACAGCATGTAAATAATGAACAATGTACTACAATGATACTGTATGTAGCCAGGAACAGTCAGTTAAAAATATCTAGTGTATTTCGTAAGTTATGTCGAAGAACATTTTCAGGTAGTTTGTAGTGAATACAGTGAGGGGACTAGGATTTACAGACAGACATTTGGCTCCAGTGACTGTATGATTGTATGTAAAAATCTGAACATAAAATAATGTAAATCTGAGTTTTCAGTTGAATACATAGACAATTATAAAATTCTAGTCATCATTTCCAATGTACTGATGTTCTCTGGTCATTAACACATGGCATATCTTAACTACACTCTGTAACACTGAAACATTACAGTGAGTGTTCAGTTGTTGCAATATGTAGCCTGCATCTTCTCAAAAAAAAACAAAAAAAAAAAAACAATTGCAATTTAAATTCCATTAAAACCTAACATAGTCTAAAACCACACCAGTTTTCCAGCAAACCTTTATTTTCACTGCACAAGGACACGTGGTTCAATGTTGAATAATAGACTATTGTTGCCACGATGAATTTCCAAAAGAAGTGGCATGTCTCCATGAAGCGACGACTGTACATCGTCAGTGCTGACCAACGGACGGCCATTCAGTTTCACAATGACATCACCTGCTTCAAGTCCGCCCCTGAATACAGAAACCAATGACAAATGTATGAGAGCTTTCTCAGAGTATGATTAATTGTGATTTAAAAAGAAGTCCCAATTGGCATCTTGTCTGGAACATACTTTTGCGCAGGTGAATCTGGAATGACCTCATGAACAAGAATTCCAGTGCTGACATCTGGGAAATATGGATCACGCTGTTTCATCTCTTTAATCAGGCTAAATATTTTAAAAAATGAAAAAGAAGAAACACAAAAAAGAAGTAAGCAGAGAATTTCCCAGTATAGCAAACAAACTTTAATTTACACTTTTGGCAGATGACCTTTTACAGTGTGACTAACAGAAGTCATTATACATTTATTGACATTTATTCATGAGAATTACAACAAAATACCCTTTTGCTACTTAAATATTTAAATCACAGTTGCAATCTTTACTTGGCTTTTGTAATGAGGGCAGTTACGTTAATTAAGCTGTACACATCCAGTCAGTATTATGTGACAAATAAAACACTCCATGTACTGCTATTATAGGAAAATAATCAATGGTGGGATGGTGATGCAGACCAACATGAAGCAGAGTGACTGTTACTAGACTGAAGACGATTATTTTCCTAATTTCCCAACATTATTTGTATTAATTAAAGAACAAGAAGTACATTTATTCCATTTAAATGTACTTTTACTTACGCCTTTGTGAGGGTGATCATTCTGATTCCAAGAAATCTTTTCTTTGTGCCTTTTACATCTGAAATTAAGTAAATTAATCAGCTTAGTTAGTAATGCTACAAATAAAACCAGCAAAAATATTGGAAGGTTTGGAAGACAATAGAATCAATCCAAATTGATTAATTTGGTTCAAAGTTCTATTTCCATCCATCCATCCATTATCTATACCGCTTTATCCATCTGGGTCGCGGGGAAGCTGGAGCCAATCCCAGCATC
>JAQQZR010000025.1:38602-79229 GCA_030068235.1 Notoglanidium macrostoma
ATTAGGAGATTTGTTCAATAAAATTTGAATTGCACTCTTAATTGTTGATGACATGAGAATTATTCTGACTGTTGTTTACATCAATTATTTAGATAAATGAGAAAATATCATTTGCATAATAATTTGGAACAGGGTGTATAGCTATCTATAACTATCAACGATATTTCCCACATTAAGTAAAAAAGAACTCCCTGCTGAAAAACATTTAAAAGGAAATAAATTATATAGTGTAAATGCTCACCTGAGTCAGACACCACAGGCTGAGATGGCGTGTACTGCAGCTTAACTAGTTTGTGTTTATCTGAAACAGACACCTGAGATTTTTTTAAAAGTCTTCAGAGAAAACCATAGTAGCCAGGTTTCCAGTAACCTGCTTAATTCGTAATTTGAAATTGCAAGCTACAAAATGAGTAATGGAAACTTGTGAATTTTGTAAAAACTCTAAATACCGCAAAAAAGCTTATACGCTCACATGAGGTGGTTTTTCAGATGATTTGACAAAGTTTGCAATCAATTATCCTTGGGAACCGGTGGGTATAGTTATGCATTACACAGCAAACACCTTTCATTTTCAAGCATGGGCCTAAAAAAGAGGCCTACAGGTTAAAAGACACTACTATGCCTATTGTGATGAATGCTATCGAACTCCCATGCCAAATATCAGGTCTTAGAGATCCAAATGACTATCGTGAGAGGAGAAAACCCAGCTTTAATCGCATAACATCACTCAATGGAAACACAGACCATGCGCAATTGTGTTTCATCCATTTTTCCCCAAAAAAATGCTTCTATTTTGTGCATCACTGCAATGGAAACCCAGCCACTGAAATGCATGAATTATTTATAACAAAGACCAATTACATTGCCTCATCTCAGTAACTGAATGATAAGCAAAAATTCTGGTTACTTATGCTGCAATTATGGCAGAGCTCTTACCTTTGTACTGCTTGTCATAAGATGCATCTAGAAATCGATTAATACGGTCTGATGGAATGGCAAAGGAGATCCCAGCGGTCACCTTCAGTGTGTTTATCCCAATAACCTCACCATCCTGAGGTAAAAAAAAAAGAGTGAAATGTCATGACAGATGGCTTTTATAGTTACAGTGAACATGCACCTGTTAAAGGGAATATTGATACACGGATAATACTTACAAGATTAACGAGCGGGCCACCTGAGTTTCCATACTACTCAAGAGAGTGATACAGGAGAATGTTAAAAGAATGTTAAAAATGTCAAATATTTAAGTGCTGACATTAGAGATGGCATTTGGACTGATGTCTCACATTGATGATGGCGTCAGTCTGAATGTAATCCATGTCCGAGTCCCGGATGCCGAGCTCCTTGCCGTCTCTCTGTGCCGTGCTCACGATGCCTGTAGTCACAGTGTTCTGCAGAGCGAACGGGCTGCCGATGGCCACCACGAACTCACCCGGGCGCAGGCCAGTTGAGCGGCCCAGAGGAAGAACTGGAAGCTTTTTCTGCTACATACAAATATACAAAAAGAGGCTTGTTCTGTACATGGTTGTGCATGGCTGACCCAGACCATGTCACCATATATATAGTAATGTAATTAGTGTGATTACATTGAGTAATCATGCTATTGTTAGCCGCCAGACCACTTTTTTTGCCAGTGATTCTTCTCCCACAGTTTTCGAGATATTGATCCCATCCAACTTCAACTTCATCCTGTGAAGCCTAAATAGTGTGCTTGCATACAGGTTTTGGAAAGACGCATTCATTCTCTCATTTTCATACCTTTTTTGTTTGTTTGTTTTTTTGTTTGTTTTTCATGAATGAAATTCGGAATCAAAGTCTCCTAGCTCATGCTTCATGAGAGAGCCACCAAACTTCATTTCATAGCTCAGACCCACTCATCACACACACGTATCCATCCAGATGAGCTGCACTCATCTTTTTATGCATTCTGGTGAAATCACTCTCACATTTTCTTGCATCTTTACTTGTAAATGTTTCTTATAATTCACAATATTCTCCCTACACATTAGCAGTTCTAGCAAGGACAAGAATTTTCGACTTCCAAAGACAAATTCAAATCACAATTTATTACACATACATATTACAGCATCTTATTCAACCCGTGCTTCTCTGTCTCCTCAAATAAATTAGATCTTAAAGGATAAAAAAATTATAAAAATCCTATTTGATATAACTGTCTGCATTTCTTAAAAAATAATAAATTAAATGCATCACTCTGACCCAAACATAGTGTAAAGGTTAAATTTGGGAAATCAGAGTAAGAAAAAGAAAGAGGTGTTAGACTATAAACTAAATAATCAAGAAGGCTATGAGACAGAGATATGAGGTGAAATGACAATGAAAATAAAACCAAACTTTCTGTGAGGTCTGCTAACACTCTTAAGCATCAACACTTTCTGACGCCACTGCTTTCATTATGCCAGACTTTCACGCAATCTCTTTTTCCATCTCAGATAATATAAACCAAACATTCATTTCATTTCCCAGTCAGACTGGTCACTTGCAAGTGTTTATTTCTAAAATTCCCACACTAGTACTGTAGCAGGCCCCCATTAACATGTTTAACTAGCCTAGACGATATGGGGAGTGAGATATAAACCAGCTCGTCGAGCATGAGAGTTGAGCTCACACAGCCTGTGGTGTATATGTGATGATTGCCATCAGAGGTGCTGATAATAGACGAGTAATATACAGTGCATGTGGAAAGTTCATTAACACCCATAAATGTTTCAAGGGAAAAGACTAATCTGTGCCAGGAAGCCTTACAGCCTCATAAAGTAAAGCCTTTTTAGGAAGAGTGCATTTCTGGTTCACACCTAGGCCTTGCTTAGCTTGGCATTCATGTAATGTGACTGTAGTGAGATTGAGATTTTCAGATTTTCTGTGGTTATAATGAGTGTGTTTTGTTATAAACAATCATATAGTGTTATGTGAATTAGTATCTTGAAGATATCAGTATAACTGCATAGTCCGTCCATGAGTTATATACAGTATAACTGTACAGTCCTACTATTTTACAGTAATGTGTAAAATAGTCTAATCTAGTTTTTAAAGAACAAACTCATTGCAAGCTAGAGTTCAGCATTGACTTGATAGGCTGGCTCTTCCTAATATTCTTTGAAAGAGCATGAAGGCCAAATTAACTCCAGCAAAGTACAGTATATGGTTATTTACATGCCCCCAGCTGGACAAAATTAAAAAAGTTTGAACTGATGAGTACAATGATGTGCTTTGACAGCCAGTCAGTCAAATAAGTCCACCCGTTAGATCACTACAGTAAATCCAGCTTTCTCTTACCCGTGGGTTGATTTTGATGGTGGCAATGTCAGACTTCTTGTCGATGTCTGATATGGAGGCTTCATAGGTTTTGCCATCATGAAGCTGCACCCGAAGCTGCTGTCGGCCCGCTGTAGTGGCGCTGCTGCTCACCACATGCGCATTGGTCACAATCACACCAGATTCTTTCACTATGAACCCTGAACCACTGGACAACGGCACATGCGGGCCAAACAGCGGATGGCTAGACACGAACATTGAAGAAAGTTAGATAAATATTTTTATACCACAGTTCTGTTGAATTCACGATTCTAATTGGTCAGAAGGTTTGGAATACTTTTCTATAACAGTAGTTCTGACAGCAGTGCTGGCTGTAATTCAAACCACAGTTTTGTTAAGGTACTCATTCTAATACATCATCATCATCCTCATCCTCATCATCATTATTATTATTATTATTACTATTATTATTATAGTCAAAACAGGTGTTAAAAAAGTGTTATTTAATAACAAAATCATATTTTTTTTAAATGGTAAAGATTTCTATAAGGAGATTTTCAACATTTATGGAAGGAGTCTCCAGTTTCAGTGTTTTCTAGCTATAATTGACATAAAGTGGTAACTTTTAAACTTTTTGTTACAGAAAGTCTTCAGGACTTTGAAGTTAACAGTTTATTGGATAGCATGACAAGCTGTATATTTCCTTCATTGTCTTACTAAGTTAATGAAAATATGAGGAGACGTCTGTTTGTAGCTGCTGTAATGAGTGGTAAAGGAAACTAACTTGTTTTGTGGACATTCAACAACATTAAATGTAAATATAAACTGATTGGGGCGGCACGGTGGTGAAGTGGCTAATAGTGCTGTCACCTTACAGAAAGAAGGTTCTGTGTGAATGGTTGTTTGTCTCTATATGTTAGCTCTGCGAATGATTGGCGACCTGCCCAGGGTCCAGCTTCCCCGCGATCCTGATGGATAAGCGGTATAGATAAAGGACGGATGGATAAACTGATCAAAAAACATTTCATATTCTTAATGAGAAAATTTTTTATTATTAGCAAATTGCTATAGTATAAGTGTAATACAGCATGGCAGGAGTGTGTTATTAGAGGAAAATAATTGACTTTGGGGTACTGGATCATGCCACTTAATTGTTGATTATTTGCCTGTAACAGAAAGTTCAGTCATGTTTTATTCTTTGCTTAATGTCAATGTGCTGTTTGTGGCAAAATGGCCAATTTAATTGTGTGTCCATAAACACTGTTTATATTGCTAATACCTAAGATGAATATATAAATTATATAAATAATACAGACCTACTTTAAAACAATACAGGATTAAGAGGCTGTTTTGGCTTCTGATATAAACAGTCTTGCAGCAACAATCATGTGAAAATAATCACACATCCCTAAAGTTGGCAATGGCTGTATCATCCCAACAGTCATCTTGCTCTATTTATACTTTTCATGCTTGGCTATCTTTCACATATTTCACATAACTTATTGCTATAATAGTTGTTTTGTTCAACCATCAAACCAAAGTGGAACCACAACTGGAAACCGAACCACCAGCTTTTTCCAAGAGCTACATAGGAGATGTTCACTGAGCAATGCCTCAACAATTTTCTAGTCAGGCTGGATTAATCATTTAGACAAGCAGTATAAACGAGGGCCGGGGAACAGACAGGGCTGTGTGGATGCAGTAAGTTATTTTATACCAGAGATTTGTTCAAGTCTCAATTCTGATTGGTCAGAAGGAATTGATTCATTTTTATAAGAGCAGCTCTGCCAATATTACTGTCTGTAAATTAAATCATAGGTTCCTATTATTGCAATCATTTTAATATGGCATTGTTTCCATTGTAAGAACGCCTTCATAGGGAAGGAGGAGTCTCTAATGTTAGCATTTTGTTACAGTCAGTAAATTTTCCACCACAGGAAAGACTTTGAGATTTCTAGTATCTGAGCAACATCACGGGCATCACGGGTGGTGCAGTGGTTACACTGTCTCACAGCAAGAAGGTCCTGGGTTCGATCCCCGGGTCACCCAGGGTGCCTTTCTGTGTGGAGTTTGCATGTTATCCGCATGCATGTGTGGGTTTCCTCTGGGTGCTCCGGTTTCCTCCCACAGTCCAAATACATGCAGATTAGGTCAGCTGGCTACTCTAAATTGCCCATAGGTGTAAATGCGAGCGTGTGTGGCTGTTTGTCTGTGTTGGCCCTGTGGTGGACTGGTGGACTGGTGACCTGCCCAGGGTGTACCCCGCCTCTCGCCCGAAGATGCTGGAATTGGCTCCAGCTTCCCCACGACCCAGATGGATAAAGCGGTATAGATAATGGACGGACAGACAGACAGAGCAACATCACCTGCAATGTTTTGTAGTATTAAATTCAAAAGAGAGAATAACAAGGGAGCAACATTTATACTGCTATAGCTGCTATAGCGTAAGTCAGCACTGGAACTAGCTTGGTTCCTAGGGTTTCTAGTACTTGTGTGAACCGTGTAACATAAAGCAACATTTAGTGCAACATCACCAAAACAACGTGCACAGACGAGGTATTTACCTGAGGAAGAGCTCGATATGGACCACAGCAGGGGCAATTTTTTCCACAACATCCGCGATGAAGTTAAACTTGTACCTGGGGCTGTTGTGGTGTGTGGGACCTATACTAGCAGAAAAAAATTTGCATGTTAATAATATACACCAGTGTCCAATAATAGCAATGTTAAAAACCTCTCTCTCGTTCTCTTTTTTCTTGCATTTACACAATCTATTAAAAAACATACTAAAAGATGAATGTTATCAACAGAAGATTGAATCTTGAAGATATTACAATCATCAGTGGCTTCACAAGAGCATAACTGGACCAGCTCTCTGGTTGGGAGAAAGAGTATTATTCTCTTCCCTGTCGATCAGGGTTGGCACTAACAAATTGTGGCATTGTTGTGTATTTGGAAGAGGGTGGATAGCATTTTCCTTCGACTGTGTTTATTTGGCCCACGATTGTACTGTACTGCATGAGCAGATGTGTGAAAAGCTGCAATGGCTGATTTCATGTGTCTTGCAGAAAGCATGTGCTAGCCCTCACCCTCCCTGGTTAGTCGCTATCATGTAATAGGGAAGAAGTAGGTAGCGGCAATGAGCAAATAGGGAGAAAATGAGGTAAAAAATAAAAAGCTAAATATTACAGCAAATTCTAAGAGTATTCTGAACTGGTCATTTTTGTATGTTTCTAAAATATGAATCAAATACACATTATTAACCAACAGGGGACAATGTTTTTATTAGTGTGACAATGTACAGCTCCATAACTGAAAATTATTATTTGAACTGGAAAGATAAAGGAAGTCCTCTTATCTCCTGGTTCTAGCAAACAGTGCTGACATCTGTGTGAAGTTTTAAAGTTTTAATCCTTGAACACAGTAATTTAACTGTAAGAAACTGAAAATACAAGGTAAAGCTGCTCTTTTCATGTAAACATGATATTTAATTCTGTTCCACACTTTTACTTTATGTATATTTTAAGATGCATACAGAAAGCCTGGATGGAAAACAACAGTGGAGCTATTTATTTTTGACCCAGACACAAACAGGAATTTGGCTTGTTGAACTGTTGTTTAGTCTTCAGTAAAATGTTTCTGAGCTCTGGTATGCATTGAGTCCACAAAGCTAAATAAGAGGCTGAAGTAAGAATGCTGTAAACAAACAATGCAGTCAAGAAAGTAAAGTGTGACAATGTAAAAATATCCATAATTCCTATTTACCTCTTTAAAGCCAGAAATTCATATTCAAATGTTTACAGATCCATGTTCTACTTTTGGATGCGTAAATGCACATGCAAATGTGGAATTCTTTATTTTCGTCTATTATATTCTCATGTAGTAAAATATTTTTCCAATGAAATATCTTAGTTTGAAATATTTCCAACAGGGACTTGAAGTTTGTTCTGTGGTCTAATTTTAAATGGGGTTTCTAGTTTACTAACTCCATGGTGTTTAAAAAAAAAAGTGAATAAAATTGATATATGTTTGATAAACATTTAATATTTTCAGCCTTTTTCCTAAAAATTTCTGCCATTTTAAATGGTACATTATTGCTTGGCATAATGTTTGTGTGCAGATCACTGGAAATAGTGCAAATGTCACCAAGCATCATGGGAATTTTGTAGATAAATAATAGATAATACAAAAGTAATATGTAATATACAGTATTGGTTATAGGCTACAGGATGTGATTAGTGATTAATATAAATACGGGCCTACAGTACCTTATATAGTCAAACTAATATTTTTTATTAGTTTGTTAACTGCATTTGTTTGTTTGTTATTTGTTTGTTTGTATTAAACGACATTAAGAAGTGTGTACATTTGCACCGTGCATGGTGCATGTAGCCTACAGTGCCCTACCTGGAGCTGCGCACCGATCTTTGTACATGTGCGTAACCGGAGCGTTTCCCCGCTGCCGCGCTCTGCGACTGGCCTCCTCCAGCCTGCACGGGTTTTCATAAGTTTTCCCATCGCTCCCGCACACTGGGTGACCGCTCTTACACCGGCAAACCCCTTTAGAAGATTTCTTTCCCCCGGAGCGCACACACTCCAGCCTAGGGGCGCATGGAAGATCGCGCTTGCGCCCGCACGTTGCGCCTTCCTCCCCCGCAGCACACACCGCGCAGCAGCCGCACCGGTCCAGAACGCGCCCGCCCTGGCATACCGCACGCGGCGCTGCGCACTTGGTCATGTCGCACTTGGCCGGACAGGGCTCGCGCGTCTCGGGTCCTGCGAGTGCATGCGTGAAAAGCACGGACACGGCGAAAATCAGCGCGTGCATCCTGCGGATAGACCAGTGAACTGAGATGATGTGGTGAAAAGTCGGTGAAGAAATCACATTTCCTCAGATCAGCGCGTGCACGCTCTCCGTAACAGTGAGAGTCATGATTGAAGCTGAATCATCTTCACAAACGATTCATCACACCAAAGCTCATACTATGTGTAGCTTGTAGTAAAGAAGCTGAGCTGTTTCTCTCCCCTTTTCAAACGCTGTTCAACTTGTGACATGACTCCCACTCTCTCTCTCTCTCTCTCTCTCACACACACACACACACACACACACACACACACTGCTACACCATCTAGTGTCCATTACTCAAACCGAAGGGTTTTTAATCCCCCAAAGGGTCCACTATGTCGAATTTTGAGGGTATCTATTAGTAGAAATGCAGTATATATTCCATAATATACTTATGGAATTCATAAGTATGTTTTCATTAGTTTATAATTACCTGCAACTACAAATCGTTGTGTTTTTGTTAGCTTAGAATGAGCCTTTTATGTCTACTTAGGGAGCGGGTCCTCTTGCACAGGGCTGCCATGTTGTGTCACTAAAGTAGCCCATAATGAACAAACCTCTAGAGAGCACCTTCTGCGTTTCATGTTTCTACAAGTGGCAGTGTGAATCTGTAAGGAAGATGAAGAAGAAGACAAAGAGGAAGAAAGAAGATCAATCAGTGTTTGTTGGTGCTGGATAACAAGTTAGAGAACCCAAATTTTGAAAAAAAAATATATATATATATGGAGGATCACACTTTAGCACACAAAAAAGCAAGGGAGTGTGAATGTGAGTTCCCTTCAAGTACACTAGAGGTACTTCAAGTACCTGATGGCCACCGTACAATCTAAAACACGCTTGGACAAGGAGGGGCATTCTACTATATATATATATATACACACTCAGTATTGAATTGTTTAGTATGTTTCTAATACCAAGAAAGTTTTCTAAAACAGTGCCCCTGGTTTGATCCTGAGCTCACGTTGCTCTTTATATGGAGTTTTGCAGTTCCCCTTTTGACCGAGTGGGTTTTCTCTGGGTTCTCCAACTTCCTCGAACCTTCCAAAAATATTCCCCTGTTTATTACTTTGAGAACTAATCATATGAACGTCTGTGTACTTTTTGCCCTGTCGTGGACTCGTGTCCCATTCACAGTGTATTTCTGGCTACAGATCCACCTCAACCCTGACCAGAATAAAATGGTTACTGAGATAAACGAATATCCTTCTCAGAACATCCAAGAGCCCACCAAGTGTTTAGCTTCATTTTTGATTGGGTGTAGATTGATTTCTTGCCAAATGATGACAATTTGTACAAGGCTATATTTACTATACACTGTAAATGCTTCAATTAAGTTGTCATTTAGCAGTGCTTTACACATTTTTCCAACCTGAGCTTTTTCAAGAAACATTTTACCAAGAAGTTTTGATATCAAATAATGATAAGTTAATTTTAGGTTTATGGCACAGATTTCTCCAGCTACTATTTCTCAGTTCCTGGGTCATTCATTCAGATGAATTCCTGTTCCCTGTTATTCTTCCCCTTGATATTTTGATTGATATTTAGAAAATATACACATACACACATGTTGTACTCCCAAATGAATAGTCAAATACTATATTTGTTTACTGAATTCCCTTACCAGGTTTTGAAGTAATGATTCAGCTATAAATCAGATATTTTTTCCACTGTAAAGACACGGTAACACCACTTGCTGATAATGCTTGCTAATGCTGATGTACGTACATATACTTATTTTCTTGTTCTCAAACCAGCTAAAGAAACCTGCTAATGATATTTCAATCAATCAAGCTACAGCTAAACATAGCAAAGAGTAGACAACGTTACATTACATATCTCTCACAAACAATAAACCTGTACTTTCCCTCCAGAAACACATCACACCAGAACCATTCGCCTTATTTTGCTCCAAAAATCTGAAAATCCAGTGTGACCACAGCTTAATGCTTAGTCTGCTCTTTCGCCTTCACAGTCTGTAACCACAGCAAAGCGTTAAATGTAACACCAAGCTGATATGTGTGTGTAATTTCCAGTAAACTCTTACACTCATGAACTCAGTGAAGGTGAGAAGCATTCATAGGAACTCACGTCATACAACAAATGACACACACACACACTTATGCTGGTGTTCACACAGAGGCAATGTAGCAGGCTGAAATGAAATACACATTTGTTTATTCAAGTTATAAAAGGGAACTGGATTTAAAGTACAATGCTGATCATGAGGTTAAGCTTGAGAATGTCAACTTTAGGGTTTGATTGCATGAGAAATATCAGAATAAATTAGTCAGAGACTGTGCCAAAATAAACTCTTTGGACTATTAGTAAACTATTAGTAGCAAGCAAGTACATTGGTGAGCAACAAAATAATTAATAAAACTAAATAATTTCTCAGAAAGTAACTGAATTATTTTAACAGATCAATGACACTAAATGATGTGTCCACCACACCAACATGAGCAGTACATATTTGCTACTTATTTCCTTGATTAATGCAGATCACAATGATTTGGCCAAAAATAAAATCCACACAATTTTCTCCTTACCTCAAATGTAATCGATCAGCCAAGACATTTTTGACCAGCATTTCTGCTGAATAAGCTAATTCACTGATGGGGAAATGCTGACTTTATCTTGGTGCGCTTTCCTACTTGCTGACACATGCATATGTCAGCGTACATTCCTTCAAAATTACAAATATTGCAAACATTTTCAAAAAAATACCAAAAAGTCCTTCTGAGTGGCTTTCGACCAGCGGTTTGCACAAAATCGGAACTGACATCGATAAGTTTGACGATCCCGCCCACTCCCATACCAGTTTGACCAATCTTAATAATTCAACTAAAATGAATGAATAAATGAATGCAATAGAAGCATTGTACGGTTCCATGTGAGCAACCAGTGCGTTAACGAAAATGGCTTATTTTGTCCTGCAAGCTTCACATATCATTGCCCGCACCCATATGAAATTTTCCTGGTCAGTAACCAGTGCCTTAACTTTTGAGCCACCACCAACAGAAACCAACTCTCTAGCAAACTTTAAAACATCATAGACACATTTCATCTTTGGCCAAACTACATCACATATTCAAAGGACTGAGGCAAGGGTAAAGGTTATTTTATATTGTTAAGAGATATGATCCATATCAGTTTGACTGAAGTCTTTTGAATAGCAAGTTGAAAGACATGCATTTACAGAAACACAACATACAAGAGGCTTCTGTGATGTCAGGACTAATTTGTAAATTACAGCTGAGCTATTACGCTGGCTATTCTGATGATCTGATTGTGCAAAGTGCAAAGGAAGTTAGTACATCACTGTTCTTGTTGCCAAGGGCTAGTTCAATTCTCTTTCCTCTGATGGAATGCAGGTGTTGATGAGATGAGAAATCAGCAAGGATGTGTAAAATGCAGTCCTGAAGCGCAGGGGAAGTCTGGAATGAAAGCCTGCCAGAGACTGCCAGTATGACCTCATTTCACCCGCCATCCCTCCATTAGCAGTTGCAGGTCCATTTCTCCTTTTTCTCTTCCTCGACACAGGGTTTTGGAGTAAGTTTAAAACTCCTGACTGCCTCTGTTTCTTTCCTTCTCTGCTTATTTATCTGCTGTACCAGTTTGCTGAAGATGACGTCCACTTGCTCTCTGCTGCCGCCTTTAGCTGAGCAGAGGTAGAAGGGCATTGAGTGGACTTCAGCTAAGTGCCGCGCTTGCTCGATGGTTGAGGCTACGCTCAAGGTCACCAAGTCAGCCTTGTTAGCCACAAGCACGCGTGGTACATCTGGTCCAAGCAAGTGCTGCTGACATTCCTCCATCCAGAGTGGCAGACTGCGGAACGAAGCCACGTTCGTGACGTCGTAGACAAAGACGACCGCGTGTACATTGCGGTAGTAGTGCTGTACCATGCACTTACGAAAACGCTCCTGACCCGCCGTGTCCCACAACTGCACCTGGACAGAGATGGGAAAAAAAGCAAAAAGATGTGGTTTCCTGACTGGTGTGACTTTGGAATAAAAAAAAAACTTAAATGGAAAGATCAGAAATAGCCACGGTTAGAGATAATGAGAAGATGTGATGTTTAAAAAAAAAAAGTATAAATATATTTTTTTAATAACTGGTTGTCTAGCAGGTGCGTGTCCCAGTCTGTGCTTGGTTTCCATTCTTTTGATTACATCTGTCTATGTAAATTGTAAATACACACATGCTCAGTTCCGCTTGAACACAGTCTGTGTGGGTGTGTGTGTTTGTGTTAAACAAAGAGACATTGAAATAAGGCGAAGACGTTTTAACATTTTCCATTAAAGGGAAGATGATTCATGTGTGGAGCAACAGGCAGCTTTTCAGCACAAAGTAATTTCATTTCCTGTTTTCTGTAGGCCACAAAAGCCCCTTTATTAACAACAACTTCTGTGTGTAACGGCATTATTAAAAGTACGGGGAAAAGACAAGCCACAAACTGGATTCTCCCCAAAAACACAAAATGATTATTTCTCTCATATTAGAGATATTAGGAACAGAAGACAAAATAGTTGGCTCTGCAAATAATACAACAAGTCTACAGAACATGTTGTCCACTTCTTATTTGCATTTTCTATTAATCATATTTTACAAATTTGTAACAATTTCTATCCATTTGAATTTTATCTATTCAAATTTCCCAATCCATCCTTTATCCATCAGGGCCGTGGGGAAGCTGGAGCCAAACCCAGCTGGCTTCGGGTGAGATACGGGGTACATCCTGGGCAGGGTGCCAACCTATCGCAAGGTTAACACAGAAACAAACAGTTGTTCACATTCACACCTATGGGCAATTCAGAGTAGCCAGTTGACCTAATCCACATGTCTTTGGGCCTGAAACCGGAGCACCCGGAGGAAACCCACACAGACATTTGTAGAACATGCAAACTCACAAAGTTTGAACCCTGAACCTTCTTGCTTGAGTGACAGTGCACCACCATGCTGCCTTGACTTTATCGATAAGCGAATTAATTTGTTTCATAATATCATGTGAAAAATTAAACATAAAAAGTACTGTATTTGTTTTTGCATTTCATTACATTACACATAAAATCAATACTTACTTTTTCTTTTTTTACATTATTTTAATATCTATATTTTTATGCTTTAGCTGATTCACATAAAATGATAAAGCTGAAGTAACAGCAGCTGTGTATTGCCATCTCTTTTTCAGTATGATTTCATTTTCTTGGACTTCTAACTTTGTTACTAATCCTAGAGTAATCTTGAATGCAGTTTCCATGCCACACTGCCCTCTCCTCCTTTACCTTGATTTTCTCGCTCCCCGCGTGCAGCACTCTCTCTCGGAAGTCCACGCCGATGGTGGAGTCGGTTTTTTCGGGGAAGTGTCCGGTGCAGTAGAGGTGAGTGAGGCTCGTCTTTCCCACACCGGCGTCTCCCAGCACGATTATTTTACACGTGCGACATACAACCGGGATCCAAAACTCACACGAGTCCATCTCACAAGCTTTATCTCACTTTACTCAAGTCAGACCTTTGTAAACTTGGTAATAAAACATCTATAAAGCGCTCATCCGGAGCACCGCCGCCTGCTTCTGCCAACAGCGCGCGCCAGCACGGTTTTATTTCTCGCGCTGTTGGTATGGAACTGACCCGAGGTTAAACGAGAGTGACGAACTCTCGCGAGAGTTCCTCGCTCCGTCTCGAGATCTCAGACAACGTTGAGTGAAAAGACTGCATCTTCAAGCTAATTTTAAATGGATTTCACACAATCGTCAGTTGCATTTGGCCGAGATTTCAAATGCCGTTAAAATTTTAAATGTGCATGCAATTAGTTATCCCACATTTGCCATCGCCAGAACTGAAATAAGTACCTAAGGTTGACCAAATTCCTGCTCAGAAATGAATATACCAATCTATACTTTTCCTTGACACCAGAGAGGTACTGCTAAGGCCACATCATTTGTATCTTTAATCCTTCATTTCCTACATACATGCAGATATGTATATACAGATATATATTTCTTTCTTGTACATGCACCAGTGTTTCTTTGTAATCTCTGTATACATACATATATCCTTTTTTAAGCACTCTGAGAGCAAGGTAAAACTGGAGTCCAATTCCTTGTATGTGTACATATACTTGGCCTATAATAAAGCTGATTCTGAAAAAATCTAAAAAGTTTAAAAACAGATTAAGGTTAGGACCGAGGACAAGGTTGGCGTTTTATTTCTTAATTTTCAGCAATTTAATTAGTATGAAATCTAAAGAAACCAAGGCCACCTTATATGAAAAAACAAAAATCACTAACAAACTTTCAGCAAACATTGTCGGCTTGCCTTGCCATTCATTTTAGATAGCTAGCTAACATAGCTACTGTTAGATTCCTAATCAACATGAACCAAATCATCAACCTGTAGTTAATATGGCTCAGTAATTGTCTAAATCATCTAAATGAGGCAAAATTTAATTATAAGGTCCACTATTTAGGATTTAGGGAGAATCTATCTGCAGAAATTAACTATAATATAGAAGTATATATATGGTTTCATTAGAGTATAATTAGCTGTAACTACAAATTGTTGTGTTTTCTTAGAATGAGTCTTTCATATCTAAATAGGCCACAGGTCTTCTTTCCACAGAGCTGCCATGCTACAGTAACCCAGAACGAACCAAGCTCTAGAGCTTTTTACAATTGGCAGCGCGAATCTGAAAGAAAGCACCGGAAGGATGACAAAGAAGAAAAAATGAAGACAAGGAAGAAGAAAAAAAGAGGAATCAGTGTTTGCTGGAAAAATTAAACATGGAGGATCATACTTCTTATTTAGCATGGAAAAAGCAAGGGAGTGTGAGTGTGAGTACTTGGAAGTACACTACAGGCACCTGAGCTACTGTACGTTCTAATACGGTCTTGGAAAGGGAGGAACGTTCAGTTGGTTGAATCCTACATAGTGGACCTTTAAGTGAATACAGAACTCCCTTTATGAAAGGCAGGCCTGTGTAAACACTGAAACCTTCTCCATTATTCTGTGGTCTAACTTAAACACTGCTACATTAGCTTACAGCAGAAGTTTGCATTGAAACGGCTCCAGCAAGCTCCAGGCTGTCAGAAGGACACAGAAAGCGCACGTGAGCATACTGAACTCAGTAGGTTGCTTGACGGGCATGCATGATGCATTTACTGTGCTCATTTATTCATCTTCATTAATTACCTTATCCTGGTCTGGGTCAGTGACTGTGGTTTAAATTACTGATTTGTTTATATTTTAAGAAACAAAAATGACCAAGTTGATTAGAAAAAAAAATTGCCTCCAAAAAAACAAAGCAAAACAAAACCCAACTACCTCTAGCTCTTGGGCACTAGCTCTACCACTTCTAGTCTTGGTCTGTCGTGCTGCAGCTAGATGTTCCACGAAAAATGCATTTTCAATCCCAGCAAAGCACATGGCCTCAACATCACTCCCATATGGCCACGCAAGGCTGTTCCCAAACTACTGCACTGTGAACATCATGATTTTAAAAGCACAAAGTTTAGACACCTCACAGGTTTAAGACCATTTATTGTATTGCTTTTTACGTATCCCTTCTGTGACCAGAGGACAGATGTGGACAGCTGAAAAATAGACATGTTTAAGGATACACTAGATCAAAAGCAAGTAGTCCATTTTTGGATGGGACAGTCTTGGGCAAATACTACCTAAAGCGGCAAGATTACAAACCAAAAATGTTTATATAGCGGTGATTGATCCAAAAAAGGAGCCCATTTTTGCTTCATAGAAAGCACAGTCGATTCAGTGATCCTTCTGGCTCTATCGTAGCTGTAAACCCGTATGGTTTTACGTAGTACATCTTCTGTCCCTAACATTTCACGATGCCAATTATGCCCAAGTTTGATGGTGACTAAAGAACCTTAAAGATACCAAAAATGTATCTGCACCCACCTGACTATACACTGAAAAAGGCATAAACAAAAAAAGTGTGCAAACCGAAATGTACATAGACTAGCACCAAATTTATGGTTTTTCATTCTTTGAGTTGTGTTTTATTACAAAAAAATTCATTATCATACAACAAACTCATCATTCCACATTGAAAACGAAGTAGGGGCAAGAGAGAGTGTGATAAAGGAATACTCCAGGACTATATATGCGATTACTACAAGCAAGAATTTTAATGCGTTTCTCTGAACCTGTTTACTCAAAACTCGCTTGAAATGAAAGACTAAAGGTAGCTGCTGAATTCAGTCAAGAAACTGAGTCGAGTGCTTTCATGAATTCAAATGAATTCAATAAAAATAGAACTAAATTCTAGCTTTATTTGTAGAAAATGTATGGCCAGTTGTTACTACAACCACACAGTGGTTCAGATCACACCTGTATTACAGAAAACCTGCTCTATTGCTCCAATGTTGGAAATATTTCTCATGTCTGTCTCGAGTGTAAAGGTTGTTGTTTTGAATGAATTTCTTTCAGTCACATGGTAAACAGCAGTCAGTGGACGAGGGAGCAAGTATTGTTTTCAGATGAGTGCAAAGGAAACCAAAAGAAAACAGCAAGTCAAAAGTCTGGTGTGCTAGCTACAAAATAATGAGATGCTTATTATTTTTAGTGACAGACGAGACAACAGTCCTGCCTACTGTCCCACTTTCTGTCGATTTACAAGACTGAGGCTCATGAATTCACAGGTCAAAGTTCACTTATATAAAGTTGGCGCAAAGTAGGTCACCATGCTTTTTCACGGTCTGTGTTCTTTCCACTTTAGTGAATTGTCCATCAATGGCAGAACTTCTCACTTTGTCTTCCCGTGGCTTTGTCTAAAAAAAAAATAATAATAAATAAAAAAAAAAGCATAGTTTGCACTGAATAATCCCCAGTATCACCATAGCATGGAGTTCAAAATCCCAACGCTACAGCTCAACTGTAAAAGTTGGCATCTGTGAATTACCGATGGAATTTAACAATTACCCACAGACTTGAGTTTTAAGGCAACAGGTTGCAGAGCAACAACAAAATTCTTGTCCAGTGCAATCGAACATGCACTACTGATGTGGTAGATGCATTGAAAATGCTGGAGTATCCCTTCAAGGAGAGCGATCAAAGCAAGAGAGAAGAGAGCAGATTTACCTTTAAGATTTCACAAGGTTGCTGATTACGCTCTACCACCGCTGCTGTTCTAATCGCTTTCAATGAATGACAGGGAGCACTTGCTGATTGACACTCTGATTTTTAAGGTCCTAAAAACTACCTTCAAATTAGCTCCCCTTAACCAAACGTCAGCCATGACGAAGTATAAAAGATGACATACGAGTCACATCAGCATTAAAAAAAAAAAAAAAAAAAAAAAAAAAAGCATACTCTCAGACTCCGCCCCCTTGGTTATCACCCACCCCCTCATCACCTCCCCACATGCCAAACCCCTTCCTTATTACAACAGACTTCTCAGTGCCATCATCACGCCAACACAAAACCAACTCCGCGCTCCAAAACTCGTTTTATGCCGTTTTTATTTTTCATATAAATTACTCTTTAAAACAGAGGGGGAAAGATGGGTTTGAGTAAGCTCGGTTGGTTGACTATGGGATTCGCCTTTTTTTTGTGCACAGTTAATTAACCCACACTTTGTAGCTCGCCGCCTTCAGACACGGTTCCCAACAGAGTGTTTGCGTGTCGTCTAGTTTTCAGTTAGAGAGTAGTCATCAGCAAGGTTAAAAAAGTAAAATGGCCATTTTATTCTTCTTCCTCCTTTTCTCCTCTCCCCCCTCCCTTCTCGTCCTCCTCTCCGCAGACGCCCTCGTCGCCTCTCGGTCCTGATCCCGATTTCTGGGGGTGGAGAGGACGTGGGAAGTTCAGCAACATTGTCATCTTGAGTGTTTGAAAAATGGCGCAGTCACCCCTCCTTCTTCTCCGCCCCCTTTCTCCCTTAACCCCACCCCCTTTCAGGTGTTCACATGTCATTGGCTAGCTCCTCGGTTTCCGTGGAGAGGTCCCCGTTCACGGCAATCTTCGTGTTTTCCTCATAGCCGGGAGGCATGAAGGCCAGTGTGTACGGGTAGATCTTGTGACACTCGGCCCGGTACGACTCGGCTGTCTCCGTAGCGTCTCCAAGGCTGCCGTCACGCAGGCTCTCCAACACCTCTGTGCAGATCTACGCAGGAAGAGAAAAGCATTCTGGGATTATTCCGGGCCTGATCATTTTATCTTTGCAACAAAATCTTACACAGTAAAACTGAAGCTCATCCCCATCAATGTCACCTGATAAGTTTAATAGACGCATGTATCTTTTAACACATCTCAGCATTTACGTCAATCAAAATTGTGTTGTTGAGTGATGCATGAGTGAACTACTCCTAATAACATTTCTTGTGTGTGAGGGAAATGGAATAAACAGACATTCTTCGTGACCTTCATAATTTTAGTTTCAGTCAACTAAATAGTTCTGTTTCAGTGCTTAGAAGTGTCATGTCCATGCCAATATATTTACAGGAAATGATGTGTAATGTCTGATGTTGGAGCAATTTACGAATTACAAGTCATATATAGTGCACTTAGTCACAAGATTAAACAGTAAACTTGTTTGTTTGGGCAAGAATCTATGGGGATTTTTGAGTTTTGAGTATAGTGAACTAACCCTGAACTTCCCCTTAGGAGAAAAAGAGTGATCACAACTGTTTGTCCCACCCTGGCACTTGTTCGTTGTATGCTTTAAGCTCTCTTCTTGGAGATATTTACAAGCAATAAAAGTGAGTAATTATTTCTTTCATGATTACTCATAGGCAGGTTTCCATTAACCTGATTAATGTGCAATTTGAAATCCTAATCTCAAACTTAAAATCAAGTAAAGGAAACTTTCGCAACCGTTTTCCAGCCCATTCGAGAAAGCAATATTTCACAAAACTGACATGGAAACAAATGTTTCACATTAAAGCCACATGACATCACAATCAACATCACCGTGACAACACTTATAAGGTCTTGGAGCTTCACTGCCATGTTTAATTGGCATAACCATTGAGAGGAGGAAATCCAGCTTTAACCACATAACATCAATCAGTGCTGAAGCTGCCTTCAGTGGTGCCGTTATTACACAGCAGCAACAGTGTTCAAAGCTGACAGAAATGCACAGCCTTATTTCTAATGTTAAAATAGTCTGAAACATGGAATTAGTGCACCCTTAAAATTGGTATTTCAAAAGAGCAGTCCAAAAAAAGGCACATGCTTCAATGGAGTGCTTTTGTAGTGTACTGAAGTACTCTCTAACCTAGTTAGTTTTTTCCCTTTATCTCTATAATCGCATTTGGTGTTAAGAAAATCAATTTTTAGCTATTACAGTTGCTTATTGCTGTCTGTGCAGCTGTGTTGTTCTTACCAATTCTCATGAGTATTTAATCATAACTTTATAAAATATAATTAGGATTATCGAAAAGCTATAGTAATACAAGAAATTACACTATTTATTAATCTAACCATATTGTAAACATATTGAAGAAATTCAATATTTAGGATAGTCAATTTTCAGTTTGGGATGGCCGATAGCATTTTGGGATGGTTCTGGGAGAGTTCTTTAAAAAGAGCCCTGGAATTTCCCTCAACTCTCTTATCTGTAAATTCAGCATTATGGCTGGAAGAAAGCCCCAGAGAATGAACTGGCTTTACCTGAATGTTTCGGTTATTAAGTGATTCGTCCAGTGCTGCAGCAAGCTCCACTGCCTTCTTCTGTGTCGAAGGGTCTAAGTAGAACATGCCTTTGGCAGCTTCAATAGGAGATAGAGTGGACATACAGAGAAACACAGGTCAGGCCTACACATTACGCAATACGTTTTCATGTATATGAAATTTGACTTGCTAGTGTTTATGCACCTGCTAATCGGTGAGGGATTGAGTTCGAGTGCTTGCTGAGGAAGGCCTGGTTGAAGCTCTTGGCATTGCTGTCTCCGAACAACCGAGAGATTTCCTGCTTAAGAACGGTGCGGACTGGATCTGCCGCGTCTTTAGCCTCCGATACTGTCAATAACAGAGGCGATGACATGACAAAGGTAAGCGATCAGAGAGAACTTGATGAAAATTCTGAAAGATTAAAAACAAGTGACTAATAACATGCCAACAATGACATTTTTACCAGTTGTACCTCTTTTGAAGAAGCGCACTAGACACTGGTGAAGCCAGGGGTTATCTGGATCTATAGCATAAGCCCTCTTCACCGACTGCAACATTAACAAGAACTTGTCTGAAAAACAAACAGCAGACATGAACATCAAAATCATCTCAGTTGAGGTCAGGAACTAGCAAAGAACTTGTAGGAAAAAGGAAAACGTCTCCATCTACAAATGTCTTGTTTTAAAAGAGACTACAGTCTCTGTAAATCAGTTTCATTCCTGATTGGTCTATTCCACATTTACAAATAAGGAGCAAATTTCCCCAATCAGGAGTTCAACCACAAATGATCTGGTGGTGCGTCAGACTAAAGGCGTAAATTTCTGATCAAAATTCAGACCGATACAAAGACTACTGATACTGGTATTGTTTTTAATGACTGAAAAGTCTTGTTGGCTACACATACCCAAAACCTGTTGGAGGGGATGAGTGAGTTAGAGTATGAGAGAATAAATACATGTGAATGAATATGAAAGTGAAAGTATGAAGTCAATGATTGAGAAAATAAGTAGGTAAACTAATAAATGAGTGAGTGAATGAATGTATAAGCAAATGAGTGACAAACTGAGTGAATGTATGAGTATTTGTACAAATAAATAAATGGATAAAGTGTAAGTAAATCAACAGCCCCTTTTATGCAGCCTGTTCAAGGCCAGAACGTTATGCTTTTTTCCGCATCACCATTCTGTGTACAAAATCCGAATACAGCACGAGGGATCATTGATGTTCCACCTTTGACCTGGAATCACTGGTAGTCACAGAGCCGGAATCGGGGTTTGTGTTAAAGAGTCAGACGGCATGGCGGGACAAGGATGTAAGGTTTCTGACATTGACCTACTTTCCGAGACCAGCACAAATTCAAAGGTCTACAGCCTCCTTTCTGCCTCGTATAGCTTCCCACTTCTCTTCAATTTCTCCTCTAACATATTTCTGATTGCACAAACAAGATGCTCAGTAACTTCGCTTGCATTTGAATAGTATAAATGTGCACAGCACCTCACCAATCAGTTCACCTTCTGCTGTTGTTTTGAATGCAATGCCAGTATGCTAAGGGTTATTCATGTTTCTGATGCGTAGTATGTTATGCGTCACACGAGACTCCAGCATTGAGCATTCGAGCACAATAGAGCATTCTATTGTGTTACTGGTTCTGCCTAAAAACATGCACCGGGGTAGCTTTATGACGGCTTTGTTTAGTTCAGTGTAAACAACCAAACCTGGAATAATGAGAGGTCTTCATCATGGCAGGCTCTGATTAAAAAGGGTAAA
The DNA here is from genome assembly GCA_030068235.1 of Notoglanidium macrostoma. Classification (NCBI taxonomy): domain Eukaryota; kingdom Metazoa; phylum Chordata; class Actinopteri; order Siluriformes; family Auchenoglanididae; genus Notoglanidium; species Notoglanidium macrostoma. The sequence goes on from JAQQZR010000025.1 coordinate 60,120, forward strand.
TGTGTAAGTGAAAGAATGAGAGATAGAATAATTGCATGAGCGAGTGAGTGTATGCATGAAAGAGTAAATAGCCAAATAAGCACTCTGCATGTGCAGTCCAGAAAAATAACTTTACTAAAAGCATTTTTTCTACCTTTTCTAAAGTAGATCTCAAAGGCCAGGAGGTGAGTCTCAATGTTGTTCTTCACCAGATTTTTTAAAGGAATCAGGAACTTCACAGCCTCATCTAATGGGTTTTCCACCTGGATGAAAACGCAAAAGCAGAAGAGATGCGTATTCCGTTAATAAAAAAAATATTTATTTAAAACAAAAACAAACAAAAAATAATAATAATTTTCCCAGTCCAAGTTCCTCTTTTTTTAAAAACCTCTTGCACTAGAGATTTTCAGGTTCCCACCATGTTCTATACTTAAACCACAACACAAGCAGACAAACCTTAGCCAGCTTTTCTGGTATAAGTTCCTCTTTGGGGCCTCCAATCTCCTCGTCATCATCCTCTTTCTTCTTCTTCTGGTTCTTGAGCTGCTTTTCCTTCTCTGCATTCTTCTTCTCTTCCTCAAGCTGAGCCTTCTTCTGTGCTCGCCGCTGCTTATTCCGCAGCTTCTTCAGCTCTTTGTCCGTAAGGTTCCCTATGAGAACATACACACACAATGCATCCTCTGCATTAGCTCTTGTTAAAATGTATGTAAAATTAAATGAAGTTAATTTTTGTCTCTGTGTGTGTGTGTGTGTGTGTGTGTGTGTGTGTGTGTGTGTGTGCATGCATGAGTGTGGTTACCAAGGGTAGCCTAAAGGTCCTTGCTATCATTTCAGCTTCCATTCTCGCAGTGTTTTGGGTATGCAATGCGTTATCAGTACTAGCCTGTGTTTTCTAAGGTAAAAAATCTGTGTGAATGTGTTTTGTTTACCGGTATCAGCCTGGAGCTCCTTGCTGTCGTCGGTGAGAGGGTTATCATGCAGGTTGAGGTAGATTTGGATGGCGGTGCTTGCAGCTTTGTAGTAGAACGGGTGCATGCGCAGAACGTCCTCCAGCTTTAACAGGTCTACATACGAGCGAAGAGTCATCTTCCGCATGCAGTACGTATGGAAGTCAAACTGATCGTCTGTTATTTCCACAAAGTGCTACGCGGCAGGAAAGAGGAACAAAGACCACATTAATGTGATCTGAGAAAAAAACCATTGGTGCAGTTACAGCTAATATTATATACTATATCAACACTGTTTAATTTTCCATTATTATGGGTCTATCTTCCATTACATGGATTGTTACCCTATTACAGAAAATTGTGTTCACAACATACATCATGATATTTTTAGCTACGGCATATGAAATTGAAACACTAATACAAAAAAAAAAATCCTTAACCTAACAGCATTACTAAGCTAAAGTAATGAAACCTCTCTAACCTTGAGTTTATATATGACAATCAAAGAAGTGACAGGCCACCATTTCATTTCAACTTCACAACACGCGGGTACTATTCCAACAATTGCTCAGTTGTGCACAAATTTCTCACGTCTGTAAAATCCAAATTGGCTTTTAACATTACACAGTAGGAAGAACTTCAAGGTGCAGTTCATAATGTTTAAAAGCATTCCCAGGTAATGAGTCTCACTTGTTACTTCAATTCATGACTGTGTTTACATTTTTTTCCTGCCCGTAAATTAGTTTCAGCACACAGCTGGTACAAAGAAGATAGCTCCGCCTCTTTTCCTTAAAAGGCAACTCATGTGAAATATATAATTCCAATAAAAAGACTGAGATCAGGTCAGAAGAGGAAGGCTGGTCAAGCTTTTCTTTGGGATTGCAATTCATCTCACAGGCTGCAGAGGGCTCCAAATATTGAAAACATTACCAACGTCCTTTTAAATTGACAGTATACAAAACCAATTCACAACAAGTAGTCAGGAATTCAAAGACATTTCACTTGCTAGTTTGCTGTTTACAAATCAGTGAGAACAGATGAAATGGATGAGACATGAAAATGGCTGGTCAATTAAAAGAGACTATAAATAATGAGTATGAAGGAACACAGGAGCTCACCCTTTCGATCTCGTGGCATTTTTTGAGTGCATCTCCATATTTCTTCATAGATTTATATGCCAGCGCACATTCAGTCTGAAACCACATACACTGCATCTCGTTCAGGTTCTCCACCGCCGACGCACCCTCCTGGAGAAGAGGAAGAGAGGACAGAGAAATGTTACATTTTCAAATCACCGTATACAGTAGGACATAAAAAAAGGTACTATAATAAAATTCGAGACGGACCTGATTTGTGCTTACCCGTGTGAACTTTGAGCACATCTCCTCTGCTTCTTTGACCAGGCCTGCTTTGAGCAAGTACTTGGCGCATTTGGAGTTAATGAAGCGGTCAGCAGTGTCCAAAGCCTGAGCCTCATCCATCCAGCGAGCTGCTTCCCGGATGTTTCCAGCATGCTATGGATGGAAGAGACCCAAAATGTGAGTGATCTAGGAATAAGAGGATCTGACACCATAGGTTCCTATATTACGGATCAAGCATGCGAATGGATGACGAGCCATTTCCAGATGCAAAATAACCTGATTTATTTACAATTAGCAAATAATATTCCATTACTAATTACGTTAAGTTAATGCTCCTCTTCCCTCCCAGATTAAACTACACCAGAAACGGATTTACAGTTTTTTTACATAGCGACTACTTAAAAATTTTACAGAAATGATTAAATCACTATTAGTACAGAAACTGCCCATGTGCAAACCTTATATATCTTGGCTTTGACTAGGAAGAGCTCAATGAGTGTTGGCGTGCTCTCTATTGCGTTGTTGATGTACTCTAGTGCAAGCGTCTGCTGCCCAATCTGATCGTAGTGCTGTGCCAGGAAGTACTGCACCCAGAGTAACGTGGTGGGTGGCTCCTCCTTCCCATCATCTGAATGACAACAAATCACCCAATCAGACACCAGGAAACATGTACAGTAGCTGATAAGGAAACGGATTCGCTATGCTGTAATGCCATCGTGTTTTAGGTTCTGCCAGACTTACCGTTTGGATTGAACATTCGGCAGCTTTTTAAAGACGTTTCAAAACCTACGACTAATTCTTCAATTATTGCCACCTGCAAATAAAAACAAAAGACATTTCAGATTTGATTCATTTAATTGCTCCTACTTTACCACCACCTTCTTCTGTCTAAACAGAACCGGATTTAAGCAGATGTGTGCGTGTGTGTGTATAAATGCGTACATATCTGTAATTGTGTGTAAATGTGTTCTTCAGCAACCGTACCCTTGGGATTCATAAAAACGTACCTCTACCTATTAAACCCTGTTTACACCCAACTGCATGTCACAGAAGTGCAAATTACTCGCAAGTATTTTTTTCCGCCACATCTTTTTCCCCTACTTGCCCTTAGCATCAAATCTGACGCACATTTGTCAGCCACAAAAATGTTCACAGCAGCAATAGCAAGGAGGTGGTCATGCTTGTTTCAAACAACCAAATAAAAACATCCAGTTCTTTGGGGGGGGAGAGAAAAATAAATAAATAAATAAAAAATTTAAAAAAAAAAAAAGAAAAAAAAGAAAAAAGACCACACACACACACACACGCGCGCTCAGTGTGTATAGGAACCAGTTTCTCCAACTGAATGATTAAATTAGTTGGAAGTGCTACTCTAAGTGCTGAAACATCTCTGAAAAACTAACAAGCTCCCAGAAGCTGATTGACACAAAGCAGAATTTAGCCTAATGTCTATTTTTAAACTGTGATCAAAAGCCAGCGAGAGCTAAAAATAAGCAAATTCATACCATGCATCGGCTTTTCAGACTCACAGATCACACTTTCAGATTCACAAATCACAGATACAATTTGCTCCTTTAGGTTACATTTAAATTTTGTGTTTGTATAGCTGCCATGTTGCTTTTCATTAGATGTTGCGCTTTGAGACAAGTTATCAGCTTCTTGGCTGGTTAACAAAGCCATCGATAACAAGATAAGTCTTTATTTTTCTAGAACATTTTCATTACAGCTGAAAAAGTAAATAGCTTGTGTATCACAAGGGCGCACAAACCATAAGCACAAGCTAGGGCAGGGAATCGTTTGAATTGGATTGATTCCGGTTCTGCTTATTGGTTTTGGTTCTTATCGGTTCCTCGTTTTGGTTCCATAAAGAGAACTTAATGTTTCGATAACAACAAATATCTATATTCTGCAGCAGTCGTGTAATTTAACCCTCTAGAAACCCGGAGAATTCTAGAACACTGCAGCGTTTCACTGAGAACAAAGAAATCCTTTCCATTTTGTCATCCTGTAAATAGTTATAGTCAGGAAACTAACGACAAATGACAATTACAAGTCTGTTTTGTTTCAGAGGGCATGAATTGTACTTTAATATGGTATACAATATGTATTAGTAACATCTACACGTATTAAAATACATAACTATACATGCACCCTATGCACCATATCTTCTTTATAAGTAAGTAGTATTTATTTTATGTTTGTATAAGTAATTAAATACTGAATTATTTACCAAACTCTATTAAGCCACATAGATAATAAGAAATTGGCTGAGAAGTTCATGATTTAGCCAACAAGATAAATCAAAAGGACTCTTCCCTCTCTTTCACACACACACGCAAACACTGCAACCAAACGTGTCATGGATTTCCCTTTATTTTTATTTTTTTTATATATATATAAACGATGCAGGTCACGTTATTTATCTCAATCGGACCAGTTTAGTGAGCATTTATGCTGATGCTAGCTAACTAGGAACCACTGCAGAGTTAGCGATAAACAGGAAGACGCTAATATTACTCTTAAGCTTTTTATTTTGACATTTCTTACATCAACGTGATCGTCACGGACATTCAGACATGGCGGGCCGTCATTACGGGTGCACATAATTACCATCTCACTTCATTTTTTTTAAAAGTGAAACTACACTGTTGACCGTTCGCTGTCCACACTGTTGTCATGCATGCTAACTTGTGTCTAAGCAAATGGCTGTTACAAGTTGATGCATGTCATTCACCTAAAACAGGTCCTGGCAGATAGCCATGCAGGTCCTTGAAGGCATGTAGTGTTTAAGAACTTATAAGCAGAAGTGAAATTCGAAAAAAAAAATTGGGTGCCCGGAACTTGGTATTTTCTTATTTGGAACCTAATTTAGGTTCCCAACCCTGCTTTCCTGCACAGGCAGTCAGTTTTTTATTCATAGTTGCCTGGCACAGGACAAGTAGATTTAACAACCAGGAAAAAAAAAATTTATTTGATCAAAATTTCATTTCGATATAAGCAATTTTCCAAACTCAAACATCTTTTTTGCGCAATTCAATTGATTTATTTACATATTAATGCGCTAGTGAATAACTAGTGACCTTGCCATACATCACGTTCTAAAATCTCATGGGCGAGCCAACACAAGTGTGAATAGACTTTTAGTTCTGAATCCTTGGCATCATGATTCCTCTGAGATTTTCAGCACCTTCAGCTGTTTGCACCTTTCTCAAGTAACCCAAGATCATCCGTCAACTGGCTGAAGAAAAACACAAGCACCTCTCCAATGTACGTAACATTTTCTCACCTTGTCTTTGTCTTGGTACAGGGGTTTGAGTGTTGTGAAGACTGGAGGGCAACCTTTGCTAAAGTTCATTCTTAAATACTTATCCAGACACTCCCGAAACTTTTCACCTAAATAAGAAAGACATTTTTAAAACATTATCGGCAGCAAATAGAATCCTGGATGATGTTTTTCAGACAACTCAAGGCAAAAAATAAACACACACAGACAAATGTTTTACGGCTGGCTTATTTACCAGACAGGAAGTTGAGCGGTAGCCTGCGAGGCACCAAGCCTTTCGGGAACTTCACCCAGGCCTCCTCATAGATCTTCAGCATCTCCTCTGTAGTGGCTGGAATACACACAAAAACACACAAAATTGATACACAGGTTGTAGGTTCACACTTTCCAACATGCCTCATATTTACCACTATACGAGATGTACCAGGTTTGAGGGCTTTTTCCAGGCCATGGTAATAAGACCAGTTCTCAGGGTTTCTCTCCTGTAGTCTTCTGTACACATCTGCTGCCTCCTCGAAGCGGCCCAGGCTCAGCAGCAGCTCCCCTGCGCACACACACACACACACACACACACGCGCGCTACCATTACAGAGTGCAAATACATAGTCTTGCCAGTAAGCAAACTGAGACATATCAAGGTGGGCATCTCGGACAAAACAGCTAATTGAATACTCAACACTGCTCACGCACGGGAGCAACAAAGGGAAGAAATTGTTCCTTTATTCGTTTTCTCTCAGAACAGAGACGCATAATTATTGTTTCCCAGTTTTCCACTTCTCATTTCAACCAGTCCGTAAGTATAATGTTAGTCACTGACGTTAACACCCCACCCTCAACTGTGACGGTCACCCTCAGCATTTACCGACACGTATGCGCACAAGGGGCGAACCCCTGCTTCACACTCCTTACCACGGCACAAAGGGAGAACAGAGAATGGAAACGGAGACTGCATCTGAAAGTGTGTAAGCATGTGTACCTCTGGTCTCTTCCACAGCCAGCTTATCACAGATTTGTTTCTCGTAGGTAATGAGGTGCTCCAGAGCCTCTTTTAGGAGTCCAGCTTCCCTCAGCACCTGATTCTGATACAGCAGCAGCTCACTGTACTCATAATCCACTTTATCTGGAGAGGTCTGAGCATGTACACACGCACACAGAGAGAGAGAGAGAGAGAGAGAGAGAGAGAGAGTTCAAAATTAGTACTACATTCAATATGTATTTTCAGTAATACTACTTCATGGCTGTAGATGTAGAGGCTTCCATCCTCATGGTTAGTTAAAGGAGGGGGAAAAACAATTTGCTTGCTAACCTGGAAAGGGATTCTTTGAGTAATGCTGTATAATACACTCACTAGCTAAATTTAAAGCGATGAAATAACACAAACACTTCTGAGACCCACTTCTAATTCAAAATTATTTCCTTTTAGAGAGTAGTTGACTGATTTTTTAAAAAAAAACCATGCATATATTAAAAAAAAAAAAAAAAAAAAAAAAAAAAAAAACTTTACTTTTTGAATGCTAGTGCAGCTCCGTGTGTTGCTACATGCGAGCACACAGTTTCCTGTGAAATAGGAGATGCATGCTGGAACAAAGTCAGGAAATGGGAGTGCCCGAGAGAGCGGTGCTGCCAGGCAACTCGCCACCACAGTGACATGCAGGTTATAGCAGACGATATGTACTCTACTACACGCCTGACCTTGATCAGTAATATTCCTCTGTTCAGGCCTCCTTTCAAACCTAATCAGTGATCAGAATCTTTTAAGAACCTGATAATCACCACCATCACCAGTCTGAAAGCTCCCCTGCTGCACCTGCTCACTTCACCTTGGTGTTTGTTGGTTTTGTAAAATTTACCTGCTGTGTTTTCCGAAACTCTTCGATAATCTTGGCGGCCATCTCGAAGTCCTCCAGTAGGTGGTATGCAATAGCGTAACCAATCCATGATGCCCGCTGAGCAGGTCGTAACTGCAGGAGCTGGTACCGGGTCTCCTACACACACACACGCACACGAAGAGTTAAGAAAAACTCTTCTTTTTCCAGTAGTGATATTAATAAGATGAGTGACGAAGATGCAAAGTCTTGCACATCTGTGGGATGATGGGAAAAAAAAATGTAGACATTGACGATGACTTTCGGCAGCTCTTTCACCATGAGCTGGATCCTCACAAACTGAAGGTCATAATTTCACTCGATATTAAATTTAAGCTCAGATACTGCTGTTTCTGGCAGGATATGAATCCTGGAGTAGAACCTTGGTTGCTAATGGGTGCCAAGAGTTTTGAGAATCCATCCCCTGCATATCATCACAAATCATAAAATAATGACTGAAGATTTCTGCCTTCTCTGTGACTCTGTAGGCAGAACGTGACAGGGATACGCTCTTAAAATCTGAGTCATCCCGAGACATTAAAGTAGATTTTACACATATGAATGACACATCACTGGTCTTTTTCCAATCTTTAACTGTCCAGTTTCAGTAAACCTGCACCCTCTGTAGCCCCAGAGTCCGGCTGACAGGAGTGAAACCCAGTGTTGTTGTAGCTCATCCCCCTCAAGGTTTGGCTTTTCTGCTCACCACGGTTATAAAAAGTGTTTATCTGTGTCACTGCAGCCCTCCTATCACTCTGGCCATTCTCCTCCGATCCTTTTCATTAACAAGGATTGTCCGTTAACACGGAAGTGCTGCTCGCTGGAGGTTTTTTTGCTTGTTGCACTTTCCAATGTCACTGAGATCCCCCAATGTTTGATCTGAACATTACCTGTAGCTCCTGACATGTATTGGAATGATTTTAATTAAGAACAGGGGTACAGGTTTTCATATTTAAGTGGATGTAAACTTTCCTTCTAAGAGAGATTTAGTAGGCTAACCTATCCAGTGCGTTTTATTGGTGGCGTTTTATTAGATTTGAAGATCTGAATGTTAGTGAGAAGAAAATGTCTTTGTCAAGACCAGAAGCAGGATAATGGGGTGTGATAAAAGGGATGACCAACTCCGCTGTAAGTTTCCATCATCTCCCAAAGGATGAAACCTTAAGAAGGATATGGATACGTAATGTGAGGCAGGAGAATTGGGTAATTAAGAGGACCTACAGTTACTCTCAGGCTGTGTGGTTTCTCGCTTTTCCTCATAGCCCTGATGCCAACATCACCAGTCAGACTGTCTTTCTTTGATACTGGGGGAAGAATAAGAGGCAGCGTGACTGTGGACGTCTAATAGCTGGTAATCAGAAATTTGCAGAGAGTGACAAGCTTTCCAACAGCTAAGATGAACTAGTTAGTGTTAGCTTGCTAGTGACGTACTGCATTATCCCCGTTCAGGACTACTAACGCTAGCAGATTCAAACCCTCGTAGTCGCATGTGTAGGAGGAAGCGTCTTGCATAAACCCTTATCCATTTTTAATACGTTCTCGTTTTCCCGGACATGTCCTCTTTTGGAGACCTAAAAAATGCGTCCAAGGTAAATGTCTCTTCTATAATGGCCGCTCATTCTACGAGTGTCTGCCTGCTCCTAGTGTCCTTTTTTGAAACCCAAAATATGGTCACCATATTATTTTGGTGGCACGAGTTTTAGAGGTCAACCTGCATGTGCGATGGGCATCGGTTATGCTTATTTTTTGGTAGCTCTGAAGGAGTCTTGAGAAAACGTAGCTCATAGAAAGGACTTCAACTGGAAGTGACGTGGTGTGTTTTACAGAATACGGGGTTTGTCGCGCGTAACCCCCGTTACGGGAACAACACTGGAAGAAAGTTATTTTCTTAAATCAGGTTTAAGCTTTACTCCTTTCATTTCCGTCTAATTCCATCTAATACCTTTCATTTCATGTTATGACTGAAAACGCAGTTCTTAGCACCATCACCTCACAGCAAGAAGGTTTCTGGCAGAGTTTACAAGTTCTCCCCGTGCCTGTTTGGGTTTCTTCAGGGTGCTCCGGTTTCCTCTCACAGTCCAAAGACATGCACACTAGGTCAAATCTAATTCGCCCTTCGGTCTCTGTGATAGAGTGGCGACCTGCCCAGGGTGGAGCCTGCCTCTCACCTGAAATCAGCTGCAATTAGATGGATTCTGTACAAATGTGTCTTGCTTCCCAGCCTAAAGCTCAATGACGTGGCTCTGCAGCAGAGCGGTGTATCTCTCCCCTTCATGTGTCTGTAAAGGTTTTGTAGCTCTCCAGATTATTCTAAATTGTCCAGTAGTAGGATGATGAAGCAACTGGACTCACCTGGGTTACCTTAAAGACCTCTGGTCTCTCATCGACTAAGAAATCCATTCAGAACGGTTCATTTTTCTGCCTATTTTAAATGCTAATTCTGTGCTTCTTCCCAGTTTATGCCTTCACTGGCTTTACATACTATTATAAAAGACACTCATCCTCACACACACACACCTACACCTACCCTGTAGCCCTCTAGGTCCCTCATTTGGATCTGCAGCAGGGAAAGGTCTCTCAGGATCTGCAGGTTGTCTTTGTCCCATTTCAGGGCGTTCCTGTAGCACTTAATGGCCTCGTCGTACTTCTTATCAGAGCGCTGAAGCAAACCGTACACGTGCCAGCCTGGAGAATGGCGTTAAGGCAAAGCTAGACATGGCTGAGAAGAGTCTTTATTCATCAACCTGACCCTTACATGAGGCGCTACTTACGTTCACATGTATCAACTAACCTCTGATAAACTACACAATCCTATATTTAACTGCACTAAAATTAGAAACATTCAGCGACTTCTCAGCCTGTACACAGGGGACGGATATAATGAGGAAAATGTGGTCTGCTATGCATGCGTGTGTGTGTGCGTGAGCTTGCAGAGACAGTACAGGCCGCGGTCAGGCTCTGGGCAGGAAATTTGGCCCAAGTCCATTTTCCTGAGCAACAGCAGCATCCGTGTCAAGCGTCTCTCTCTCTCACCATCTCACACACACACCTCAACTGTCAATTTTATCACCTGTGGATGATTGAAAAATATGCCTCTGCTTGTGTTAAGGATACAGACATGGCTCTTGAGGTCGTTCCTTAGCCCTCGGCGGACAAGTTCGTACGCCTCTTCTTTCTTCCCCAAGCAGTTGAGCGTCAGCCCCTTCATCGCCAACGTCTCTGCGAACACAGTCACACGAGAGAACTTCAAACTTCAAACAAATTTCACACTGCACAAAAAGCCACCATAGGTGATAGAAAAAGACAGTAAGAATAAGGTGGAGTTCAAATCCTGGAGCGGTCAGAGAGCCAGTCGTTGGCCCTGATCCCTCAGCTGAGCAGTTCTGAATCCTGCCTCAGGACTAAGTCGATTTGAATAAAGGTATGTGCCAAACGCATGAATGATTAAGACTCCCTGGGGCTCAACTGTAACGCTACGTTCACACAGTAGCAAGCAAGAAAATAACAGAAGCCATTCATTTTCACTGGATGTGGGCGATGAAGTGACCGATTACTGAATTTGGATTTTATCAATTCTTTGCAAATTAAATATGACATGATGCATCAAAAAATAAATAAATAAATAAATCCAACCGAGTGGCTCGAATGATTCCTTGGACCAATTCAGCGCCATGACAGTTCTTTCAGTAGTAGCAGTACAGTAGTTAATTCCCGTTTACTGTTTGATGTGCAAATATAGAAGGAAAAAAAGTTGTAACTGTGGTTTCACTGCATCCTGTTAGATACAACCTCATTAATTGTGTATTGAAGCATTAAGAAGTAGTGGAGATCGTTTGTGCCTCTGGTGAGTGCACCTAGCTAGGAGCTCATTTTGACAATCTGCAAATCCACTTAATCCATGACTTCAGTAGAGACAGGAGCAACTACAAGCCGCATGAATGACTTGTTGTTTGCTAGTTATTAGCAGGTGGTGTTCAGTTTCTTCAGCAAAGCAGATGACAAACATTACAATACAGCTCAACAGGGTACACAACTAATATGATGCAGGCTTAACGTTACCGAAACTGAACATAAATCCTCCTTCCATAGACAACCGAGGTGAGCCGCGTACACATGAGCGCACTGATAACAATAATAATAATGGACTTATAATGAAGATAGAAGCCACTATTACTGTCTGTAATGTTCAGTGTAGTCACAATGCACATGAATACACTCCTGATGTAGAGGAGGTGGTGTGTGTGTGTGTGTCTTACCTCCATGCTCAGAGAACTTGGGGTTGGACAAAATCTGCTTGCAGAACTTCAGCCCATTTCTGTACTGCTTGTGCTCATAGCATCTCTACAAAAAAGGAAACAGAGCAAAAAAAAAAAAAAAAAAAGAAAAAACATACATCAGCTGAATGAAACACTACCACGTCACAGCGAGTCCTATTGCGCAATCACAGGTTTAGTTCCCCGTGATTTTAAATAATTGCGGAAAATAACATTCAGCCGCGAGCAGTGGGGGCCAAGCACCCTTTGAGAATAGCACCGCCACTGGTTATTTCTTACTTACTGACTAGGTAATGCGAGGTTGCGATGGTATATTGATTTTTACACTGTACAAAATTTTTTTTTTTACAAAAATAATCCTTTACAATTTGTGGCCTGACTTCGCTCTCATAGACAACTAAACATTGCGAGAAAGAAATTCTCTGGTCTCGAAGAACTGACAAGGCATTATGTGACATAATGCAAACAAGTCATCCCCGGCAGTGTCAATGTTTTTATTAAAATCGTAAACGTGACTGCTGCTGTGAGGCCAATCTCACAAGACTACAATATCCTGCCTGTTCACGGATGTAAACGAAATACTAATTATTAGACTTTCTTGCTGTCCATCATGTCGTAACAATTGTTTTAATAATGAGAAATAGGAGGTGTGATCAAAAAGTGTTCCTGTTGCGAACGCACGGACCGCCGTAAGCTCATGCACGCGCACCAGGAGCAAGTATGCGCCGTGACGTCGCGCCGTCAACATCGGGACCCGTGTTACACGCCTTTTTATGACCACCTGCATGTGCAGACTTCAAAGTTGAGCAAACTCTGCGTCAGACTCGGGAAATCAGCAACACAGACCCTGGAAATGCTTCACAAGCACAAGCCTTGAAAATACCCGAGCAATTGAGTGCATTGTGTGTCAGGATCAGCAGATCCCGCTGATTACAGCCCCTCCTGAAGTACGAACGCCACTCGAGACAGCTCGCCCGGCCCGTGGCCTCACTGCTGCAGGCTCGCTGAGGTCTTGGTTTCCGATTTCCCCGAATCTGATCCAGAATACGGATGCATTTTTACAAAACTGGACAATTAAAATGGACAAACCGTTTACAAGTAATGAACTGAACCGATCTCCGTTGACCTGCGTGCGTTACTGACCGTGTGAATTGAAGAACGCTACGGCGGGTCGCCGTTCTAATCAGGCAAAATGACGGACAGCCTGCAGATTTTCCCGTCATCGTTTAAAAAAAAATAATAAAACGCGTGAATAGTATAATGCACATTTAAGAGAAAAGGTGCTGCTGTGTTTACACGCTACACACCTTCCCGACATACCGGGTACGGATTCCAGGGTGTTTTCTTGGTTTTCCGAACAAAGCAATAGTTTCAACTCGGTAAGTGATATAATGACGTTTAATCCATATAACGATAACAAGCGATATTTTTATGATGCTACAGTCAGAGCAGTGTGAGAAACACGTGAAATCATTATTCAGCTTGGCTTGCTCAGATGAACGGCGTAGGCTGTGGGTTAATACGGAGTAGATAAAGAGATGGAAAGTTAAAAACCGTCCATGTGCGTCTTAACATTTCAATGTTCTTAAGTCATTATTTAAAAGTGACAGTCTTTGTTTTTGTTGTTACAACAGGAAGTTGTTCTCAGTGTACTCATGTACTGACTCATCAGGATAGAGTGAGACTGGCAAGTTACACCATGGATGTGTGTGTGTGTGTGTGTGTGTGTGTGTGTGTGTGTATATACACTTAAAAAAAACCCAATGCAGCAGTGTGTGGGAACAGATGCCACCGAACACCCATGAAGTGACTAAACTCACACTGCAAGAGTCGAACCTCTACACCGATACGTGAACTCGAAAAATGAACACAACACAACTCTTCCTTAAAACGTGACTTTAACAGAGACGGTAACGACACAACCACTCGAAACTTGCCAACGTTAAAGACGGATATGTGCTGATAACCACAAACAAACACTGCTAGGCTTGCACTGAGCTAGACTTAAATTACCTTTTAATTCTTATACTTTAATTTTGAAAATTTTATATTTTGATTCTTATTTCTGTCACTGCTATTATTTGTTACAGAATTATTACTACTATCATATTTTACTAACTTATTTTTACTTGGGATTTATTTTATAATTGACGATGTTTGCATCCCATATTAATGTTGCATTATAATACATTTTAATCACCCTTCCTTTTATTCTCCTTCTCATCATCACTAAAATGTGACTCATAACTAATACACTCCCGCTGAACCACCCAACGCTTCACCGCGCCATGACTTTGTTTATCAAATGGTTTAAGCAATCAAACGTCAAGCGTGTAAACTTCATCCATAGCGTTCTCTCGGAATAAAGAGAACTTAAAGTACGTTTCGGTAAAGTAGAACCGGAGCAGCGTTCGACAGCGACACGGCTTGAAGCGAAAAGTCACCGAAGCTGCTTAGAAGGGAAAGTGGTTATTCCTGGAACCCTCTTGGAAAGGAAAACCCGGGAACCTTTAAGCGTCTCGTTCTGACCTGAGTGACAAAGTGAAGACCTCCTGCACTGCGTCTCCTGCACGCGATGTGGATGCATCGGAGTTAAGAACCTAACACGTGCGACATTCTTAAAAAAGCGACCGCAAAGGAAACCACCGTTCTCCAAAAACACCACGTTAACGTTCCACAACACGACTGCGTGACTGCTGCTGCGTTTGTTTGGGTGGGGGGAAAAAAAAAAGCGCTGAGCACGTCAGGCACAAAACCTGACAACTGAAAGTCATGACGAGTGTTGGGGAAAACACGGTGCACGCAAAACAGAGCGCTTTCCGATTACAGCAATATAACTGCACGCCTGTATCACGGCAAGCCATTAAACAAATCGAATATGCTTATTTTAAACGGATTTACTCCGGATTACGCGTGGTTGCGTAATCTTTTACTGGATTACTGAAATCCACGAACAGCTTTAAGGCAATTTAACATGTTTACAAGAGCCACTGTCAAAGATCAGCGAATAACCGTGTTGCTCCGAGTGGAAAAGAACTAACGTGCGTCAAAGCTTCCTTTGACTGTTCAGACTGCTTAAGTGCTGCAAGAGTGTTGGTTAAATAACACTCGGGTGAAGGTCAGGTCACTTTTTTAAGCATACAGGAATAAAGATACCAGTTCATAAAGCTTCCCACAGCGACGCCAAGCTTAACCACCTTCAGGCTGGACGTTAACGCAAAGCAATTTCATATTCAGCTCTGAATATCAGTGATGTGTTTATCGTACTTGTTGGTAAGTGCTAAGGGATCATAGTGCATGTCTGAACAACGCTACATGCGATTTCAAACAGTCCCGCTGTCTAATATGACATGATACCAGATACAAGAGGTGGAACGGTGACGATCGCGGCTTCAAGCGCATCGTGAGACGTCAGTTAAATCCGACAAACCTATTTTAATAAAAACACACACTGAGTCCCAAATCACAACAGATGGTTAAAATAACACACCACAATTAATTCTTAATTCATATACAGGCTTACTGTTGAGAACTATTTTTTTTTTTAACACCGCAAGAGCGATATGATATCAGGATCTCTGAAGACATTTCAATGAAATACGATTATACAGGCTTGCTAACGAACTGCATCAAACCTGATCAAAGTGTGAGATTCACTGTGAGCAAACAAATTAAGTACAACATGAACATTTTGATGAAATTTATTATGACTTTTTTTTTTTTTTGGGTAAACTCCTAGTGTTAAAGCGTGTCTTTTGGCTGTTTACCAGAATTAATTCCCTGTGACATCCGATACGTTTTCCCAAACCGCCACACATTTCCCTATCTGCTGCGCGGATGTATGTAATGCTGCGAATGTGTATGATGTTGACCGACAATACAGGTTTTGGAGGTGATGACAGTACAGAAAACTGCCTTATAGCGTGCCGTTTCAAACGTCTCAGTCATGTGGTCAGCGAACGCACCGGAGGAAAGATGAGCCGCTACAAAAAGCAGCCGTGTACGTCATAGCGTCGTCTTTATTCGTCAGAGTAGCGGTGAAGAATTCTGCCGTTGAGCTTGATTTCATAATCGTCTCGCAACGATTATGCATTTTCCGGTTCGGTCACCCGTTGCTGTCTTGAACACACTTTTGCGTTCACACTCAAGCTAGTTCGACTGATCGGATTATAACGCATCTCGTTCACACTTGTACTTATCGCTGTCCACTTCACACAGGATGCATGTTAATGACTTGTGGGAATAGTAATAGTGCAGCATGACACATGTACTGTTTCCATTCATTCATCATCATCATGAATAAATATGCCTTTACTCTGTCTATATTTCAAGAAATAGAACCCAGAAGGTCAGAAAATATCTTCTGCAGGTCCAAACAATAATAACTACAGGAGCAGGTGGAACTGGTCAGAGTGCCTTTGGGAGACAGCAAGATCAGGATTGTTTTTAAGTTATTACTAGATGTCAATACTGGCTCAGAGCTTAGCTCTCCAAGGTCCAAGTTGCACCCCTGGTCTGTACCCTTATGTGATGGGAAATGCACAAAGGTACCTGATGAGCGTTCAGATAATTAGCATCCGCACCACATGGCTCTTCACTGTGAGGTGAAAAAGCAAAATGTTATGCAATGCTCTCAAGGGGCTCGGGTTGAAAAAGCAGATTGAAAATAGGTACGGGACGCCGTTTCTGCATTTATGACACTAACAATATCAGAGCGTGAGCTGACGCTCAAAATTAAGCCCATACGGACATCCTGACAACAGCAGGGGCGACTCTCCGAGACTTTCCGTTTCTGAGTTATGTAAAACGCCAGAGGCGCAATGACAACAGGCCTCGAGACAAGTCGGGTCCTGCGTTCGTGTGAAAAATTGTTGCGTCTACTCATCGGTGGGTTGGAGCGGAAAAATATGATCGAACATCAATTCAGCGTTTAAGATCAGTATCAGCCCCGATATATCCTAGAGGAAAAAGCACAAGTATTCCCTTTCTAAATCTCTGCACAATGTCCAGCTCTCTGTTGCTCCTAATGAACTAAAATACCTGCAGGATGTATGAAGAATAAAGCACGCTCATTAGAGCAATTACACACTTATTTTTATGATCAGTTACATTAACCAGTCTTAAACCCTGATACCAGCCAAAGAAGAACTTGAGCCAAAAGATAAATAGTTAAATAACAATAACACTTCAGTAGCAAACTAGTCACCAGTCATTCACATCCCTGAGCTTCACTATCAGTGCAAGTTAGCTGTGTAGTCCATGTGCCTGTCAGACAGGGGTGCACAAACTTATGCCAAACACAGCTTGGAAGCTAAACGTGCAACATCTTTCTTTAAAGAAACTAAACTACTAGACAATCCCTCTAGAAAGAGTTACATGTTTATGAACACACACGCACACTGTACTCATGTAAGAGTTTGGCTAACTCCAGTCATGTCGTTACTAGCAGGCCTAGACACAGAGCTGCTTTCAGTAGCCTAGCCTAATGCTAGCTAGCTAATTCGTTTGATAATAATACGCCATGGGGCATTAAACTAACTAAAATCACATGCAAACACCACTGTAACGCGTAATACACGTGAATAATCGAAGTTACACGTGGAATCCTTTTGCGCTGCGTGTTTAGGGAGACAGACGCGACATTACGACCAAAAATACGTGAGTGACTTATGCTAGCAACTAGCGTATTAGCCAACTCAGTACTGCTAGCTAGCTAGTTAACTGTCTCTCAACCGCACGAAATATCGCCTGCAAATAAGAATGTGTGATATGCACACATCTGTATGTGCTGAAACAGTGTACAAATACGTGGAGTTCGTATTTATTTTAGTTTTGACACTAATTAAAAGTCAAGCATGCTAGCCAAGCCAGTTAAGGCTAAGCTGAGCTTGCTAAGCTAGCATAGATAAGCAACTTTAATCGTGTACATGTTAAAAGGTTACGATAAAGACACGCGGTCTTTAAGGATATATATAACTATGTAGAGTGGTTCTGTTGCTAAAATGTATACATTTGCAACAGACTAGGCCGTGCACAATCCGAGCTTTGCATGTTAGCGAATTTAGCTAGCTTCACAGCTAACCTCCATTTGACAGCACTAAGCAGCAGCACATTGTGCCGGGAACACATCCCCCTGAACCGTGCTGCACAGATCGGCTCTGCAAGCCCACTCTACTCACCAAAATTCTCTTGAAGAGAGCGTTTTCTTTCGGCGGTAAGGTTACAGTCGGCATCGTTGAACAGTATTTCCTCAGGTTTAGCACATGTGAAATGAGTGTCGGGCTCGTAAGCTAATCGCGTCTCCCTGATCGAGTTTTGCCCCCCCTTTGCTCAGCTCGGCTCTGTTGCCCTTTTCGGACACCCCTCCACCCCTCACGTGGTGATAGAAAAGCCCCTTCTTTCCCAAAATGGCCGATCGAGCCGCTGCTTCTCCTCCGGGTCAAGTTGCAAGTTGACAGCTCCGTTTCTCTGGGCTGCACGTCTTCTCCGCTGCCTGCAGGGGGCGCAGTGACAGACAAGACATGAGGGTAAAAGCCATCCTGAACGACTTCGGTCTGTTGTTACTGCGTTCACGACAACTAGGAGCTCGGAATTTTCCAATGCGGAAGCTCCTATTTCACCTATTTAGAGCGTTCAGACGAAGTCTATGTGCATTCATGTTCATGACCAAGTTGGAAATGGGGAATGTCCGACTTCCCAGTGCGACTTCTCCGACTCGTAATTCCTGCTCGGCATGTCGGGGTTTTTGTCGAGAGCGCTGGATTTCCGAGTTGCGAGTCCGTGACGTCACTTCAACATGGCGGCGTTCATTGTGAAAAGAAATGTGATTTAGGATTTTAAGCTGTCTTTTGAGTTTCTGTTTATGTTTGAAATCGCTAAATACTGGGTGATACTTTGATCACTGAAATGTTCTTTCCCTTTCTGCAAGATCTTTTGATCAACCTGCATTTCTTGTCATTTGTGGTACTATCAAAAATGAATTCTCACATCCACTTTAAGTAGGGTGACCAGACGTCCTCTTTTCACCGGACATGTCCTCTTTTTGAGACCTGGAAATTGTGTCCGGCCAGGGTTTTAGAATTGTCTGGGATTTTGAGCTGCCTAGACATTCGTCACGTCATGGGCATCTCTCATAAACTAGTTACTCTCCTACACGCCTATTCACTTCCACTCGCTCTAGTGGAGCCAAGAGACAAGTGAGCAGGGTGGGGGGCTGGGCGAGGAAGCAGTTTTGGGCTTCGAATATCTCCCTGATATCTCCCTGATATCTCCCTGCACGTTCTCAGCCTACCATCATTGGTTGTTTGTCTTAACTTTAAAAAACATTGCTCAGCACCGCAAGTAGCACCAATCACTGCCATCAGCACCGGTTTCCTTGGTTACAACAAGCACATGGCGCTC
>JAQQZR010000025.1:79329-108070 GCA_030068235.1 Notoglanidium macrostoma
GCTAAAGCTGTTGTCTTGTATGTAGCACCTTGGTCCTGGAGAAACGCTGTCTCGTTTCACTGTACACTGTATTACATTACTGTATTACAATGCAGTGGTTGAAATGACAATAAAAGCCACTTGACTTGACTTGACTTGATGTGGAAACAAGCATCTTCACCATCCCTGATCGTTCACTGTTATGTGAGAGCTAGATAGTGAGTGGGAATTGGCAGTCCCTAAAACCATGGAGAAAAATCAGTTTGTTTTTTTGCCAAATGGATTATCATTGAGAATGACCTGTTTTTGTTTTACAGATGGATAAAGTCTAAAACCATGAAAGAGGATGCAGATGAGGATATTGCTAAATATGATGGTGAGTTTTAGTGTATCTCTCTTTTGCCATCATCACAAGAATTCTTCTGTATCAAAAGAATGTTTTTCAGCCTGATTCCTATCCATAACATATGTAGCATGTAGCATGTACATGACCATAAAAGTTACTTGCACTTTCCTAAAAGTTTTGCAGCTTCCATGTGCCATCAGCCACACATAACCATAATCACAGTTTTTTCATATGAAAAATTGTCATCCCAGATTTACAGCTTAATTTAATAATACCTTTGACTGAAGAATTAGTAAAATGTGTTGATGTCTGCTACAACGTGTGCCAAAAATCCACTAATAGAATAGAATAGAAAAAAAACCTCACAGGACAGCTCCAAATACAGATGACTTCAACTGCCAGAATGTCTCAGATGTGCCCCAGATTTGGCCATCCTTAATTCCAGACTTTGAAACACATTAAATCTGCATTTAAGTGCCATTGGTGCTTAAGCTGCCTATACATTGCCACTTATTTTTATGTATCTAATTTAAGTATTTTATACCTTAAATATGTTTTTATTTTGCTTTTATAAATGTAAAGCAGTTTGAGATGCCTTTGAAATATAAAGTGTGTATGAAATGGCTATATTAATTTAAGTATTAATTATTTTCTTATTTAGATTTTTTTTTAAAGAACTGGGGTCAGACGTCATCATTAATAAGTACAACGCAAATAAATGGTAATTATCACATGGTGTGTTTCCATAATGCGTGCTGTGATGTTTGATTTCAGGCAAGTGGGAGGTGGAGGCTCTGAAGGAGAACAAAGTGCCTGGTGACCTGGGCTTGGTGCTGAAGTCTCGTGCGAAGCATCACGCTATCGCAGCTCCTCTTAACAAACCATTCGTCTTCAAGAACAAACCACTCGTGGTGCAGTAAGTGAAGTTCCTGGTTACAGTTCCCATAGCAACATGTCACTGGGTTGGAAAGAGTGAGAGGTTGGGCTAAGTGGTAATAAGATTGGTGGGGGTGGGTATGGAATAAGGGGTTGAGGGAGAGGTGGAAGAGAGAAGGTTGAGTCATTAGGAAGCCTGTACCGTCAGACAGAATCCTGCCTGCCGCGCCGGCACTGTAATTTCGGGTGATTTATGGTCCTTACATCAGGAAGAGCACAAAGTAGATTCTGTACAACAAAATAAAATAAAGACAAAATGCAAATAAAATATATTTGTTAGTTTATTGAAATATAATTCAATATAGTTCAAGACATGTCAGAATATCTGTGAATATTTGTTCATTTTCTGAATTCATTGGGTGTTATTAAAAAAACTCAGCCCATGGTTCAGACTGTCTGGATTCCTGTGACATTTAAGCTAGCCAATTTGTATCAGTATTGCGATACTCTAATGTATGATTTTGAACTTTAATATTGATTCCACATAGTGACATGGTGCAGTTTATCAAAAGAGCTACAACTACTGTTCTTTTTTTTTTTTTCTCTCTCTGTCTGAGCATTGCTTTCTTATATTTACATATATGATTGTCTCGATGTATATCAGGTATGAAGTCAATTTTCAAGATGGCATAGACTGTGGTGGTGCCTACATTAAATTACTGTCTGACTCCCCCAACCTGGACTTGGTAAGTGTGTTCAGTTTTAAAGAAATTATGCTGTAATGTAGTTATGAGGGATTTGTCAAGTACTTACTCTTTCATCTGGAATTACAGGAGCAGTTTCACGACCGCACACCATACACCATCATGTTCGGGCCCGATAAGTGTGGAGAAGACTACAAACTGCACTTCATCTTCAGGCATAAAAACCCTCTGAATGGAGATTTTGAGGAGAAACATGCCAAGAGGCCTGACACAGACCTCAGAAAGGTGTACTCAGACAAGAAAACTCACCTTTATACACTGGGTATGTGCTTTCAACTCATTCTTTTGACATGTTATACAACATTTATACTATAGTGTTTATAGAAGTGGACAATGTGACAATATGCTGTTGTCTTTGAGAAATGGTCATGTCTGGATGTTTCTTAAAAAGGGTTTTATACAATTATAGAGTATATAAATTAAAACTATATAGTAGTAGGTATCTATTGTTTCATTTTACAGTGTAATTACATACAAGAAGTTGTTCATTTTTGTGTTTTTGCATGTTTCTCTTTATCAGTTCTGAACCCAGACAATACCTACGAGATATTTATTGATCAATCCAGTGTTAGCAAAGGAAGCTTACTGACTGATGTGGTTCCACCTATAAACCCGCCTAAAGAGGTTGATGATCCCAACGACTCTAAACCAAGTGACTGGGATGAGAGAGCTAAGATTCCTGACCCAGAAGCAGTCAAGCCTGATGACTGGTGAGGTTATAAGGATTGGAGTTGAGAGAAAGAAGCCAATATTTGTTTATCACATACATCCCCTCCTGTCTCTCTCTCTCTCTAGGGATGAGGATGCCCCTGCAACAGTACCTGATCCTGATGCAGTGAAGCCTGAGGGCTGGCTGGATGATGAGCCTGAGTTTGTCCCAGACTCTACGGCTGAGAAACCTGAAGACTGGTAAAAACTTTTAGTAGTAATAATCAAGAAAGTAAAAAAATCAAGTAAAAACTAGCCTACTGTTTTATAATGTGAAAGCATTAAAAAAAACAACAGTTGAACAGTATCAGTAAACTTGTAGTTAAAGGCTGATTTATACTTGCTTTTAACTATGCATATATGTACGCAGGATGGCCACCGTGTGTATCCTGTGGTCTTTTCGTGCTTTGCTTGTGCACATCCTCAAAAATGAACATGAACGTGTGTCCCCAGCTGAATACACACAATTATGTCATGTCTTAAATCACATACTTATGTACTATTTTAGACCATTATTGACTACTGCTACTAACAGTTTTCCTGTTGCTCAGATCATGATGACAAGCATGACAACAACAGAATGTTTTAAAGAGATGTGCATGAAATCACTAAACATTACAATTTGACTTGGATACCAGATGTACAGATAATAATCCAAATCATTTTACGTCTGAATAGTCCTTTATAAATACATATTGAATGAGTGCATTGGCCTTTTACAGCATACTTGACTGGACAATTTGGAGGCATTTTTCCTCACAGTCTCAGGTGCTTAGCTGTAATTGTAGTTTGTTTGTGTAGGCCAGAATGGTGTATTCATTTTAATGACCCCTGAATAATGATTCAAAGACTGTATAGTTGCATAGAATTAAATATTCTGGTCATGTACAAGATAATTAGTGACAGTAGAACAATGCAGTTTTCTGATCTAATTAAGTATCTATGTAATTGCTATATGTTTTTAGCAAAACCAATAAATATTTGGTATTTGGTAATGTTTTACAGTGGAACTGATGATTTATTTATTTATTATTATTTTTTCATTCAGGGATGAGGAGATGGATGGAGAGTGGGAGGCTCCTCAGGTTCCTAACCCTGCCTGTCAAACTGCTCCAGGGTGTGGCGAGTGGAAACCTTCCACAATCAATAACCCTAAGTACAAGGGTAAATGGAAGGCTCAGCTCATAGACAACCCCAACTACCAGGTACTATCTCTGAAGAGGTTGGAGAAACTTCATAGTGCTATACAAGTTGCCGCTCTTAGGTTTGTCACATAGTTATATGATAAATATGGGTGGTATTAGCATGTAGCATTGTTCATTATTATATGCATTAATGCTTATAATATGCTAATAGTATGTTATGCTTTTTTTTGTTAATATTAACTTGCTTTTACTCAAAACCTTTCAAAAAAAAAAAAGTGATGGTTTCCATACTTGGTTATATATAGCATGTATAAACACAACTGTAAAGAATAGATTTTTTTAAATGCATATTGAATACCTTTTTCCCTCATATACATAAATGTAAATAATTATAGTTTATTTTATATGCTGATAGTCCTGTGACTGATGGCCGTGATCTGTGTGAACTCAGGGTGTGTGGAGTGCACGGAAGATCCCAAATCCAGACTACTTTGAAGATCTGGAGCCTTTTAAGATGACTCCATTCCGGGCTGTGGGACTGGAGCTGTGGTCCATGACATCTGACATCTACTTTGATAACTTCATCATCAGTGCAGATAAAGAGGTGGCAGACCGCTGGGCTGCAGATAGCTGGGGACTCAAAAAACTGGTGGCTAGTGCGAATGAGGTACGGCTTGATATCTGGTGACCTAAGATTTGATTGGCCATTGAAAAAAAAAAAGGGGAAATTAAATGTTTGCATTTCTGTTCTGATGTTATACAATTTATAATTCTTATAAACAATTGTCTCTCTCTTTCCTCTCTCTCCCTTTCTCTGCCCCCTTTGTATCTTTCTGTCTCTTTCTCTCCCTCACATACCTGCTCCCTGTATCTCACGGTCACTCCTTGTGCCTTTCTCTTTGTTTCTTTCTCTCTTTGTGTCTGTCTGTGACTCTCTCTCTCTCTCTCTCTTTGTGTCTGCTTTTCATTCTCTGCCTTTTTCACTGTTAACCTCTGACTCTCTGTGCCACTATCTCTCTCTGTCTCTTTCTTTCCCAGCCAGGGGTGTTTAGTCAGTTGGCGTTGGCGGCGGAAGAGAGGCCGTGGTTGTGGATAGTCTATATTCTGACTGTTGGACTGCCTGTAGGCCTGGCTGTTCTTTTCTGCTGGCCTAAGGTGAGCACTCAGCATTAGGGCTGGATGATATGATATTGATATCATGATAAATTTCATCACAGTATACTTTTGTATGTAATCAGTACTTTTATGACATTGACCACTCCACTGGTACACAGAAACAAGCAGCTGATTACAGATTTTTTTTGTATTAATCATTTCATATTTCAGTGTTAAATCAATGGATAAAAAAAAAAAATAAAAAGAAGAAGCTTAGTTTTTGTAGATTTTACTTGCATTATCAACTTTGATGCTTGGACTCCTCCTAATTTAAATTAATATTTAAAGAATATTTTTAACTTAAGCCAATTTATTTATCTTCCATTATTGTACATTTACTGTTGTGACTGAACACTGTATTTGTGTGTCCTGTAGAAGTCTGAGGATGATTATGCCTATAAGAAAATTGATCCCCCCAAAAGGGAAGAGGTGGAAGAGGTGGAAGAAGAAGTAGAAGAAGAAGAAGAAGAAGTAGAAGAAGAGGAAGAAGAAGAGGAGGAGGAGGAGGAGGAAGAAGAAGAAGATGGAGAAGAGGAAGAGCAGGAGAAAGAAAAGAAAGAGGAAACAATTGAAGGAGAAGAAGCTGCTGAACCAACTGGTCAGTAAGGAGATGGGATTTTAGTGTGTGTGTAAGTGTAAGTGTAAGTAAAGGGTAAATGTACTGGAGGTGCCAAATCTCAGACAAAGGCATTTTGTCTTTTTCTTTAGCTAATGAGCTGACAATAGCAATTTCAGTTGGCCTCACTGCCTGTATGTTTATTTTTTTGTAATCTGAGTCTCTTTCTCTTTTTATTTATTTATTTATTTATTTATTTTTCGTTCAGCAGGCAGAACTGAGGAGGAAAGCGAAGAAGCTGAAGGAGACGCTCCGGGAGAGGGTGAAGAAGAGGAAGAGGAAACTAGTAAATCAAATGACATGCCATCAGACGATGAGGTAAGAGGTAGACGAGTCATATCAGCTGGTTTGTTTTAATCCTGGAACACATCAGTCACTATTTACTCACCTTATTCAAGTAAAGCACAGGTTCCCAACCTTGGTCCTGAAGTACCCCCTGTTCTGCAAATTGTAGTGTTTTCCCAGCTTGAACACACACTTCAACTCCGAAAGGGCTGTTCATTAGCTGATTAATTGCATGAGGTGTGTTGGAAGCACAGAAAATACTAAAATACCCATATCTTGTGAACTAGCTAAAGTAGTCAGCTGTGTTATTGTTTATATGTTCACCTGTTTACTACATCTGGAAGATTAAAAGTGTTGGCCACTAAAGTGCAGGGCTGAAATATCCCAGGCCAGTTTAAATTGGTGTGTGAAAGCAGGGAAGACACTAAAATGTGCAGGATGTGTGGTACTCCAGGACCAGTGTTAGGATACAGTCATAAGCTGGATCAGATCTCAATATATGTAAAAGTATTAGGTTGAGTAATCTAGAGAATACAGACGGAAATATATATATTTTTTTCAATTCAAAACCAAACTATTTTATGGAGAAATTGTATGAAAATGCTTGTGATTCTGTGGCCAGGGGACAAGAGTACAAAATTGTCAGTGTTCTCTGGTTGGGAGGGGTGGCATAGTCTCTCTTGCCCATCAGTCACAGCAGCTCTAGCAATCATGGGCATCTGTGAGCTCATGTGTTTGGAAGGAGACAGATAGTGCTTTCCTTCCAGTGTGTTATGACACAGCAGTTTGAAAAGATGCAGTTGGCTGGCTTCACGTGTCTTGTGGCACATGAAAGCCTTCACCCTTTGGGTTGGTAGCTGTTGTTATGATGTGGAAAGCTAAGTTGTGGGTGGGGATTGGTCAAGAAGAAATTAAGAAGAAATTGGGCCATGTTACATTTTGTGGTGAAAAGCTGTCTTGTTGCATCCACATCATCAAAAGACCGCATAATCACCAGAGTTACCAAATTCACCTGTTCACACTGACTCAAACTTCATCAACTGATTTAACATGATTCGATACTTGGTAGTAGAAATGTAATTTGGTTGGTACCCAACCTTACTGGCCACACTGTTGTGATACATCATAAGGCTGTTTTTTAATTATTTATTTATTTTTTTAATTCACTGCTTGAGCTTTTTGCCAACATATTAATAATATCTGTTTTAAAACAAGCATAATGGCCATGTGATGCCTCTAGAAGTCATCTAGATAAGCCTTGTTGAGTACTAAAAGGCTTTTTTTGTGAACTCCTTTAGTTATTCTAACAGCCTTTCTTTATTTATGACAAAATATGTAATATTACCAAACAATTTTAGCAGCTTGGTGAAAGAACTATTTAAGGTTGTGATATTAGTGTGTCATGAATACTATACGATGTTGCAATGTATCCTTTGACCTTGAGGACATTAAGTGTGGAATAGTACTCTACACTAAAACAGCTATAACAAGTTTATTGTTGAATAAATGTATTCATGTTAATGTCCCTGCTGCAGATGAAGGATGCTGATGAGGGGATTGACAATGTTGGAGATGGACAGAAACAGGCTGTGAGAAAAAGAAGAGTACGGAAGGACTGAAGGGCCTGTTTCCTATCCTTTTTCTCCCTTTTCTCTTTCTCCTTTTCTCGCCCTCTTTGCCTCTCTAAATGCTGCATGCCCCTGGCTTTGTGATAACCACAGGCTCCACCCCTCCACTGGAGCTCCTCCTTCTCTTTCCCATTATCTTAGTCTTCCTCTCCACCTGTAGTTTTTATGGGTTGCTCTTTCAGTTTAGTTGTACCAATGAAAACTCTGCTGTTCTTTCCTCAAGAGAGGATTGATCAAGTAGCATTGAGACCAGATTATACAACTGACTGTGCACATGCTGACATGAAGGGTAAGGGGAAAAAAGATGCATTTGGAAGGAACTTATTTTAAACCTGACATTACATGTTCATAATTATTTCAAAGTGTTCTTTAACTTATTTAAAAGGGGTTTGCACCAGTTTTGTGTGTTTAAGTTATTACGTTTTTAGCTTTATTGTTAAAGAAAGTGCACTGAACATATTTATTATTTGTATGTTGTTTCGAAATGATTAGTGATTTTAAAAAATTTTGCTTTCTATAGTCTATATCAATCTCAGTTTTTAATGAGGGCGATTTTGACTTTTTTACAATCTGATTTCATACAGCATCTGACCAGGCTTTATGGCTTGGCAAACTAAAGGCATGATATTTTAAGCATCGACAATGTATGTAATCATTCTCTTTAAATGTTCAGTTAGTGTTCTTATTCTACACAAATCACAAGTTGAGGTACAAAAGAAAACACAAGCAAAGTTAACGTAATGTCAGAATTCCAGTGTTAATCACGTGTGGACCAAAAGTATCCAGTAATCAGCTTTACTGTTCAATGCAATCGTTTGGCCAAAAATGAAATGTACATAATTTCCCCTTTAGCCTAATAGCAGCATTACAGTTTTCAGACCTGGTGCCTGTATTTTTATTTTATTTATTTTTTTAAATATCTCAACTAC
Organism: Notoglanidium macrostoma; assembly: GCA_030068235.1. Taxonomy (NCBI): domain Eukaryota; kingdom Metazoa; phylum Chordata; class Actinopteri; order Siluriformes; family Auchenoglanididae; genus Notoglanidium; species Notoglanidium macrostoma. The sequence goes on from JAQQZR010000025.1 coordinate 87,761, forward strand.
CAGCACACGGTTTACATGTGTTCCTTTGTGAAGTGGCAGAATACATTTACTATAAAAATCATGCCTTTTTTGGTCCCAGGCTTTCAGAGTTGACCTTTTCAAAAAGTGCTTTTTTGTTTCTCAACAAGTTGGTGAGCAAAACAAACATTGAGGGCAAGGTGCTGGAAAAATGAGCTTTGTTAGCCTTGAATATAAGGAGATTTAAGAATAAAAAATATTTCATTCTTGATTTTCCAACACTGCAGTGTACGTAAATGTAACAAGTCTAACAAGCACCACAAATTCACTTGATTTTTTTTTAAGTTGCAGCGCAGACAAACATCCTCCTCATCACCAAACAACTTCATCTGCATTACTGATAAATCTAACCTAAATAAGCAGTGAGGCTGGTTAGGCAGCCATTACTAGCTAGACCTGTTAAGAGCGTGGTTATGCCAAGTGTGCGGATCACAAGCCCCCATCTTCCCTTTTCTTTTCATGCTAGCACAAAAGCAGTTTCTATATAGGGGGAAAAACACCAAGTGTGAAAGCACCCTTAAGAAGGTAACATACCTTCACTGATTTATCACATTTGGAATAAGGGGATTATAGTTATATTTCATTTTTGTAAATATTTCGAGATAATTTATGACTAGCCATCCACAGAACGATTCACTGTGAGCCCTCGTCTCTCACACAGGATACTTTCAGCTTTACGGAAAGTGAAAAGCGATGTTACCATGTTTTGTTTTTTTCTGGTTTCTGTCATTCAAGAAATGCTTTCAAGGTACATTTGTTTGTTTGTAATCTGAACTCTGCAGTTGAAATAAAAATTTAATACAAAAGTGTGCATAAAATAAAAGACTCAAACTAAGCAAAAGCAAAAACAATTTATTAACACAAGTTTGTAATAGTACAATTTACACGCAAGGCTTTATCTACATTGGATGTCTGCAGGCTCATGTTAATACCTGAAGAAATGTTCATATACAGTATTAAAGTACTTTAAAAAATAATAAATAATGTAATATATGACCATTCCTTTGTAACAATGAAGCTCTATCATGTTTTTAGGACTTGAGTTCTGTATGTTGCACAGTGAAACGTCACACTATAAGATCTGTAACATCTGTCTCTACACTAATTAATGTCCAGAAAATGTTATTACTGTAATCTAATCACATCTACCTTACTCGGATACACTGCAGCTCTAAAGTCCGTTTATTTGCTGAGACCACGTTGCATCAATTACCAGAACGGGTAGCAGATGTATCTGAAGTCATTGGGTTGTTATTTCCCGGCTCTGCTCTGTCTACCTGGTTTGCAGAAATCAAATGCACCCGTGGATCCAGAGTACTCTCTCAGATCAATATCACTCAACACAGCCGCCATTTCCCTTTTTACTGTAAAAGCCAGACAATCCATTTATTAGTGCTGCCTCACATCCTTCTCATCTCTACTGTCCTTTCATGTGTTCAAGCTAAAGCAAGTCAGCCTTTCTACACTTCACTGGACTTGTAGTGCAATCTACTGTTCTCTTGCGACCTGTTGCTATAGTTGTATTTATTCATTTTGAAGATGCTGTTAAACAAAGTGAATATGATCGTGAGTGTGTCTGTTACCTGCGAAACAAAGACAACAGCTAACAGCCGACATACGCTCTCTGCTTCTCTGTGAAAGGAAGTGTTTCTAATCGTAGCAGCCTTCAGCATTTGTAATGTAAATATTAAACTGGAAGACAGCTTTGTGGAAGAATCGCATATTGCTGCCAACTAGTTATGTTGAAATAGTACCTTCACTATGTGTGACTTGGGAAGTTGCTAAACAACCTAGCCAACTCATTTATTAGCCATCGATCTAGAAAGTGATCCTCCAATAGTTGGAACAACCTTCTCATCACGAACATACAGTGCAGTTTCAAGCTCTGTAAGCAGTCAGATGGGGCCCTGGTAATACTGATTGCCAACAGTATGTGGACTCCTGAGCTTTTCTTGCTGAACACCCCAGTACAAAAACATGGGCATTAATACCACCCTTATATCAGCCTGTGCTCTTCTGGGAAGGCTATCCAATAGATTTAATGTTTTTTTGTTTTTTTTTAATGAGTTTTAATATATAACATCACAAAGCCTTTCTTCAAGAAGCTTGCTTGTGCACAGGGGTCGTCGTGCTCGAACATGTTTAGCCCCCTTAATTCCAGTGAAGAGAAATCTTATTCCCATAGCATACAAAGCAATTCTATACCATTGTGTGTGCATCAACACTTTGGAGAAGGCCCACGTGTGGGTGTGACGATCCGGTGTCCACATACTTCTGACCATAGTATATATTTTATAATGTTTTTTAGAGATCTTTTGGATATAAGGGACGGTGAGCTGTGCCTGTTCCCATGGATCAGGATTTCACAGAAGGCCCCCTTGTGGTGCAAAAGTTGTTTTTGGCTTGACAACGCAATGTAGTGGAGATCTCGGTGCAACGGCCTGTCCTGTGTCTAACAAGCATGCGTGCCAGAGGCTGTGGTGGCTCGGAGGTTAATTAGCAGCTCTTTAACTGTAGAGACGCCACTGCCTTTACTGACTTTTTACCAACTCCATCTCTCTTAATGCAAAATAAACTGAACACAGCGTATAAATGTATTGTCCATGATAGTTCTTCATCGTTGAATCTCATTCACCAGCAATCGTCAACATCAGCTTCTTAAATCATGCATGTCTCTTTGGAAGAATAAATAATGGCACCTCATGCACGTCCAGGTTAATTTTCCCGCGCTGCAGCGTACACGGCACGTCTCTTCTGTGATTTCACCTTTAACATATCATATTACAGCGACAAAGTAAAAAAAAAAATTAAAAAAAAAAGTTAAACAAAATTCACTAAACATTGTGGGTGCACTTGTCTTTAAAAAAGGCTGCAATATGTTATCAAACAGGTTGTTGAGAAGCTAATAAAAGACTTGCAGAGCCGCTAATGTGCATTAACGCTGTCGATATCTGACCACTGACTGACGATAATCTCTGTAACAGAAAGAACGTCCCTCTGCATGAGCATTTCTGCAACCTGCCAGGACGATAAGGCAGTGAATGCAGAGGCAAAGAATGAAATACGTTTTTAATAAAAGAAATAAACTCCGAGCTCAGCATGGGTGTACGTGTGAAAGCCTGAACGTTGGTGCATACTGGCCTCTGTGCTAAAGTATGCGCTATCTTTTGGGAAGGAAGACAACGCTCCACGTGTTTATTTCCGTTTGCTCTTGGTGTCAGTGGTCTGAAACACGCTCGAGGCCGACATGAGGTTCTCGATGTACTGGCCCAGAACCTGGTTCTCCGACTTCAGCTTCAGGTTCTCCTCCTTCACGGCATCCACCCGAGCAGAGAGATCTTGAAAGATAGCAGGACGGGAGATTAGATCCATTAAGATGAAAGTGAACCACTAATGCTCTTCAGGATGTTGAGTGTGTCTGAGTCAGAGTGAATCACCAGACAATATTATAGTGGAGGAAGAATATCGCAGCTGTGTAATATAGGGTGTAACGCTAGGGTTTGACAGAGATGCTCTTATTAGATTTTATTTTAATTCATAACAACTCAAGATATTCAGCCTACATTGTATGTTCACTCAAAAATACTATCAATGTGTATATAAATGCCTTATGAATTCTTTGTGCTATTCACGATGGAGGTCGTGGCAGTATTATCCGCTGGTGTACAGAAAATGAAACCATACAATTACAATAAATGATCTGAGGCTTCTGAATACAGAAACATCATGCCATGAACTGTGAACTCAGAGCTCTGAAAATTATGTAAAAAAGAAGAGCAGATAAAGAATAACAGCTTCCTGGATCCTTATTAAAGGATGTATAATTTGAAGAATGGGCTTGTTTCTGTGAGCTTGGATCACACTGACTGATGAGAAGCAGAATGTGTAATTTTCCTTAATCGCCAGTCTATTGTTAGAGGATCTTCATGGTAAAATCTGACATGGAGACCACGTTTGTTTGGCTATTGCAGAACTCGAACCAAGAGTTTATTGGGATCATCTCATACAGTTCAACAAGAACTGAAATCACACAGGCAAGATTAGAACAAGCCAATAATAAATCATTTGAGAGAAATGCTGACTCTTGCGATAAAATACCAGAAGAAATGCTGTGTCTTTAACTTTTACCTTCTAGTGTGTGTTGGAGCTCCAGCACTTGGTTAATGAGGCGTGTCTTCTCCTCCACTTCAACCTGATTCTCCATGTCTCCTTATTGGATAAAACACATGAACACACTGAACGGTTGTACGAGAAAAGCTTTCCAAAAAGGTGCTTGTGTATTTACCATCCATGTCACAGTTCATGGTGGAGAGCTGCTCCTCTGGTTCAGGGCGCACGGCTGCGGATTCCCAGTCGGCTGAAGTCAACAAGATGTGTCAACAAAAATAAATAAATAAAATTATAAGTTTGGTTTTGGAAGCAGAAAAAAAACAAGAAATGTACAATTGTTAGCATGTTTAATCTCTTTATAAGGAGACTCCAGTGTCAGTTTTTTTACTACCTGAAGACACTTTCAGAAATGCGCTGCAACCCTGAACTTATCTAGACACTACGCAGAGGAGATACAGGCGAGAAAGCAAGTGGATACAAACATCTGAGGACGAAGAAGAAGGGTCATTTACACTAACACAGCAACAAAAACGTCTAACTGGAGAGACAGCGAGATTGAGGAACTTCTGTCGGTAAGGGCCGATGCTGAAATCGTCGGATGCTGTAAACAAAATTCTGCGATTTCCACAACGATCTTTTCGTGTCCTGTCCTGCCTCCTACACGCTACCCAGGTGCCACCTCGCACCTAAACCAAACGGAGTATTTCCAGAATGGCAGAACGTGTCGATCAGGGACAATCTGTTGTGTGCATCACGTGTGAAAGGGCAACTCGGGACAATGCTGATCTTATTCTTCAAACGTTGCGAGACCTCATTGTTGACTTTAAGAGAGAGGCTGGTGAGGGAATGACCGGAGTTGGTGTGACTAAAACACGTGCTGTTACACGAAAATGCTAAGCCGATGTTATTTATTTTCCTATAACTGCACATCCTGTCGTGTTTTATCCCTTACTTATTTTCTATCCTGATAAATCTCCACTCTAAATATCTTAGACAGTCTTTCTTCTTTGTGTAACCCATTTTGATATCCAAACGCTCGTGACGATGAATGAATATGCAAATGAGCCGATGACATCATCCGGCGACTTGTAGCTACCTTTTTGAGCATACACTAGGCACTTTCCCCTGAAAAGAGCCGAAATGAAGAAACTTTGCTTAGCTGTTTTTTTTTTTCCCCTAACGTTGACTAAACCCCATAAAAGCAGCAAAAGGACATAAAAACACATTAAAATCTTTGACATGGAGTTTTATGTCACAGCTACAAGCTCCATATTGCTAGCAAGACAAAGAATTAACGTTACATTCAGGCTAATCTCGGCTATGAAAGGTGGCTAACCCCTACTATTTGTTGTTGCTAATATTAGCGAAGTGACAAGCGCTACACAAATAGCATAAACTACTCATAAATCACTACATAACAACGCACATTTCATCACTAATTTATTTAACCGCAGATAATATGTTCTACTCAGCAAGTGAGAGTAAAATAAATCATTAAATCTGGTGCTAACTTGCTAACACTAGCTGTGCCACTGCTAGCTACCGTTACACGAGAAATAATAAAAATACACCAACCAGACGCTGAGTGATTATAACACCATGAGTCATCTTACCTCTGTGAGCTTTTGGGGGAAAATAACAATCTCACGGTGGTAAGAAAATAAATACCCCACAGAGGATCTCCGGTATGATGACGCTACACACCAAAGTCCTCACACTGGGAGTCGGAGTGAGTTTTACTGTAATACCGACTCTGACCACTAGAGGGAGCCAACAAAGCGTCAATGTTCAATACTTACGGCTGAATCCTAAATTCCTCACCACTTCCTATATAGGTGCCCTACGTAGATGATCGAGTAATAGATAGTTATGGACAATATGTAGTGCACTACATTATGTTCCATTGTATTATTTGAGATCCAGCCATAGGTGGATCTAATATGAAATCAGAGGTGGCTATGGTGTGAACCTTCCACACGATACGATTCTTAAGGCAACAATTCGATATTTTGCGATAACACTGAATCTGCTATAATACTATATGAACAGATTTAGTTGTCTTCAATAAATGTGACCAATTTTGTTCAGAATCTGGGGTAGGCCTACTGTCAGTTTATGTATGATGATGACATAGTGACATATTATGTTAACATATTAACATAATATCTGAAGTGTCATAGTTATTGGCAAATCACCTTACTAGCCTATTTAGATATCTTTTTTTTTAAGGCATATTTGAACACACCAGTTGTCTGTACTTTTACAATGATAATCTATTTATAACAAGGCTCTTGGCCACGGTTGGCTGCGGCATCTTCGGGAGTCGAACTTGCGATCTCTGGATGATAGGACACGCTTTTCTGTTGATTTATTTTAAACATTGCCTTTTAAATTGATTCATTGATCCAAGTCAGCTGATCGTTACACCCCTAGTGGTGGCTGAACATTACATCTTTAATACTGTTCTGGGTTGTCAGGGTATTTTTTGTTGTTGTTTGTTTGTTTTGGTTTTTTTAACCGCAGCACTTGGACTATATATTTGTTCATGTTTAGCTGTTTTGCATACACTAAAATAAACTAAATTTGCCTACATTTCTATCTATCTGACAAATTTATGTCTCTGATGAAGTCTTGACTCTGACTGGTCAAATGTTTTTGATTCATTTTCAATAACAGCAGCTTTAAAAGTCAAACCTGCAAGGCAAATCATAGGTTTATATTAATGTTCTCTTTCTAATACGTCATTACTTCATAGCAACAGCCTGTTTACAAGGACTTGTCCAGAGATGTCACATAAACAACATAAACATGTGTTGGTATTTAACAGAAAATAGTATAATCCTTAATATGGTGAATGTTTCTGTAAGGAGATATTTATTTAACATTTATGGAAGGAGTCTCCAGTGTTAGTAAGAGATGTTGTAGCGGTCAATACGTTTTCCACCATGGAAAAGTCTTCGGGACTGAGGACATCGAACAACAAGCTTAGTTTTATGGTCTTATTAAGAGAAAAACAGAACGATTAGTGAGTGAACAACAAATGTAACTTAAAAAGTATGACATGTCATTTAGTGGGAAATTAAAAATGGTAATTTTTGGCAAAGGGCTGTGGTATAAGAGGAATAACACACTTCAGTGCATGGAAAATAAGTCAGTTCAGGGTGCTAACATATTACATAAAGTAACGGACACATGAAGCAATCTTCTCTCATATGAACACATTCCCATTTCTAATAACTTCCTTGAACCCATGGTCCATCACAGGACAGCCTGCAAACACACATTCACACACTCATTCCTAACTAGGAACAATTTAACATTTGCCATCCACCCACTGCATGTTTTGTGAAGTGGGAGGAAACTGGAGAACCCATACAGACATGAAGGGAACATGACAAACACAAGCACACAGACAGGAACCTGAGCACAGGATCAAGCACGGGACCCTGGAGCTGTGATGCAGCCTCGCTACCCACTGCATCATCATCATTATAATACTTTAATACAATAACCTTATAATATAATATAGCTGGGATGGGAAGTATTATATAAAATCCCATACTGGTTGACTACTAAAATTAAAGCAATACAGAGATTTGTGGGCGGCATGGTGGTGTAGCGTGTAGTATTGCCGTCTCCGGGGTTCCCAGTCCAATCCAGAGTTCAGGTGACTTTCTGTGTGGTGTTTCACATGTTCTTGTTTCTGTGGGTTTCCTCTGGGTTCTCCAGTTTCCACCCACGTCCCAAAAACATACCAGTTGGTGGGTTGGCTACTCTGAGAATGAGTGTGTGAATGAGCCCTGGACTGGCATTTCATCCAGGGTGTATTCCTGTATCACAACCAGTATTCCCAGGATAGGCTCTGGATTCAACACCACCATAAACAGAATGAGTTGGTTACTGACGATGAATTGAGAATGAGCATTCACCCTTTCAGATTTCACTCTAGCAGCACTTCACCTTCACACAGAGTCTCACTCAAGGAATTGATTCACACCAGAACTCTTCTAGCCAAACAGGAGCTTCTTATGAGGCTTAACGTCATATGATGAGCTGCAGCTGGAGAGGACTGGACCATTTGCCTTTTATTTCTTAAAGCACTGCAATGTGTATGTGTGTGCAGTATGTTTATGCAATCAGTGTATGCAGTGAAGAGAGTGGATAGCTAAAAACAGCTAGATTCTCCACATGACACAAATGTACTCCCCAGGCACTGACACTCAGAGTCTACAGGCTGCGGCTATGTGATCACATAAGATGATTAGCCCACACCAGACTCTCACTCTTCAGACCCCATATGCTGCTCAAATACAGAGCAGAGTGTGTGTGTGTGTGTGAGAGAATTGTAATGGGAGCAGGGAATTGTATTATTCTCTGCTACTGTATGGAGACATTTACATTTAGCCATTTAATGTGACTTACTGATACTAACCATACTGGAAAATACACATCTTACCTCACCCAATGTTTTGTTGTATATTTATATATCTGTAAGTGAATTAATTATATAGCACTTAACCTTTAATGGACGGGTGACAAATTACAGGAAAAATGCTATGATGGCATTTACTTCCTTTTGCTGGCATGCTTTGGAATCCAATTTGAGTGAAGCATCCTTGCAAATCAATACGAATTTGATCTGACTGATCACCGTTATCTTATGAGGATGCATTTCTATCCTGATGGGGGTGGTCTGCTCCAGCATGGCTCCACCCCCAATTACAGGGAGCTTATTATACCCCCTTTCCACCAACACAAACGAGGTGCTAGTGCTGGTTCAGAGTTGATTCAACTTTCTAAGAACCGGTTTGGTTTTCCATAGGCTAGAGAGCCACCAAAAAGCCATGTTGCTGTATACATCTGTACACATCTTTGCTTTCCCAGCAACACTAGTGCCAAACACAACAACAACAATCTCTTTGTAAGTGTTGCTCCTGAATTTGAAAGCCTACAATGGCATCCAAACTCGACTGGTCCGATGCGTTTGTGCTGCTCGTTGGTCAGAAATGTTGATCACAAAGTTTTACTTGGTCAAGATAATCCTGCCCTCAGCCCCTAGCATAAACAGTTCTTGGTTCTAGAACATGTTGTTGCAATTTTCCTGGCCAAGATCCGGTTCTTTGGCTGTCAAAACGTTAAGAACTGGTTCAAGAGTAGGCACCAGCTCTGAACCGGCCCTTGCACTACCTTGTTGGAAAAGGGGCATAAATGGTTTGATGATGTGGAAAATAATGTAACTCATATGCTATTAACAGCCAATTGAACATCTATGAGAAATTTTGTAGCGACGTGTTAGACAACACTTTCTACCACCAGTGTCAAAACACAGACAGAGGGAATATCTTTTGGAAGAATGGTGTTTGTATTTTCCACAGTTCCAGAGTTTAAACTGTTTTGGTGGCTTGTAGTGGCTCAACACCTTACTATGTTGGTTTTTCCTTTAATTTGTCACTGTCTGTATGAATTCATTTCAAGAATGTGACTAGATGGTTAACAAACAAGGAAATAAGATGTAGCCTTTGTCATCTTAACAGTTAAAACACACACACACAGTGATTGAGCAGGAAAAACCAGTGTTGCCTACTCTGCGCGTGCCCTCTTGATGCTATGTTACGCAGTAAGCGATCACGAGGATGTATACTGTATATGCAGAGTCAGCAAATTCCCTCCTGTGTGTGTGCCTCCGTTCGTGTCCGAGTATGAGGGAGACAGGAAGAAAAAGCCACACCAAAAGGCCTTAATCTAATTTGCACTCCGTTTAACATCTGAATTATGTTGTTTGTTGTGGAGATGTATTTAATAGCCTGTGCATATTATTTAACCTTCATGTCATGTGGAAAGTTCAATATACCACCACAAGATGTGTCAACTGGAAAAACCCACATGTTCACTTTCGAGAGCGTGCTTTGTAATGCGGGTGTTTGTATGTGTGTGTTTGTCCAGATCCAATCAAAAGTTTCCTTTTCATTACAACCTAAAAGCAGTTTTTGAGCTCCGATGAGCGGATACCAAAATATGACATGCCGAGTCCTTACCTGAGTCATCAGCCAGAGAGATGGTGGTGAACATTCCATCTTCGTCGTCCACTTCCCCCTCCATTTTTCTGAATGTGTGTGTCTGTGTGATCGCCCAGATCCAGTAAAATCAATGCATTCTCTATAGTTCATTAAAGCACCTCCCTTAGTTCTTGTGTCTTACATTCTCTGTATGCTGTACTCTGCCTTTTGCACACACAAACACACACACACACATGCTCACGCTATCAAGGCACACCTGAAGCCGTTGGGCCGCACCCTGTCAATTATTCAGTGTCTCCGCAGCAACTGGCCGGACCTGCGAGGTGGCTCAGGTGACATCGCCCTGAGGCAAGCACACTGAGAAGAGCAAAGAGTTCAAAGGTCACTCTCCTTGTTTTTATGAGTTTAAGCCAGCCCTCTGCACCAGCCGTCCACATAAGGAAGACATGACTTATTGTTTTAATGAGTGACAGATTAACCACAGGAGCAGACCATAACACATTCAACATCGCTGCCTTAATTACTGAGCTCCTTGATCACCGAGGAGGGATCCAATTCACAGCCAATCTTCATTTATGGTTTTTATTATGATCAGGACTTGGTAACATCAGAGTCCTAAATTGCTCCCTGCTGCCTGGTAGGATATAATGGACTGTACACGCTGTCTAGTGCACTATATGGTGCAGGTTAACCATTCAAAATCATTTCTTTAAAGACCAACATGTTATATAGGACAATATACAGTATGAGTATCCAAATACCTTTCTTCTGAGCTCCAGCATCTTTTTTCAATTGTTGAATGCCTAGAAAAAAAAGTGCTGCAGCCAGCGTCTTATTTCAGAGCGCTCTGCTGTTTTTTTGTCCGGCCGCTCCAAGAGTTGAAAACTTCAGAACTTTTCAGAAAAGTGCTGGTGTCGTCACTGTCGCTCATTTTCAACCAACCAATCATATGGTGATCAGTGGTTATACGTTTTCAAGATATTGCTGTCATAAAAACATAGTTTTTGTTTATGAAGCACTCAGATGAAGCCAGTGCTTTTTAGGCTTTGAAAAACTTTATATGGACACACACCTGAAGTGCTCCCCAGCGCCCTCTCAGCACTTTTCTGCCAGAATAAACACTATGTGGACAAAAAATGTTTCTCAGTCAAAGCTCTAACAAAATATTTTAAGGTGCAGTTTGTTTAGATGTTTATAGATCTTTCAAGATCTATAGTAATCATATAGTTTCAAAAAAATATCCTCGAATACAATCAGTGGCCTCCCTGCTTGGTAGTTATTTTGTGATAGAGGAGACCTAAACAGTGTGTGGGATTAGCAAATTGGGAGAAAATTATATAATAATAATAATAATAATAATAATAATAATAATAATAATTCTCAATATTGCTATGCTCTGTTTTGCCTGTTTGTTCTTTTCAGGTTTCTGTTGATATTTTTCCAGTTTGGAAATTAACCCCGCCCCCAACTGAAGCTGATAAGCTCCACCCCTTTACCTTAAAAAGAAAGTCACAGGGCATGCACATCTGCAACACAGTAGGTGGTGTTGGTGCTTGGGAAAATTGAAAGGCTTGTCAAAGTGATCATTATTTTAATTGCTATTTTTCATCACATCCCCACATTAATTAAGTCACATATTTAATTGCATTTGTGTTCAAAGTTACATGTTTTAAGTATGTGTACAGTATGTATGACTGAGATTTAGCTAAATGTAGCCAATCTCCTCTTCGCAAATGCAATCTTTCACACAATTACATTCTCTTGTTACGCTGTACTGTGAGCTGTGAAATGCATCACAGAATACGTTGGATGCTCATCTCAGCATGTGTGTACGGTCTTCATTAAGGCTGCTCAGTATACTACTGAAAATATTTGGGAGTATGCTGGTAGTACTATTAATAATAAGGATTAATAATTTTTAAATGCATATAGCACCTTGCTGAGACTGAAGACCACTTACAAACGAAGTGAAAAAGAGAAAGAGAAAAAAGATATATTATATAATTGAATTTTACACGAGGGCCAAAAATGAGCGGTCGTGGAGAGCTTGTAAAATAATACACATGATGTTTATGATGATCCTGGCAGTTTAAATTGGACTGTGTTAAAATGCCCCTATGTGTGAATGAGTTTGTGTGCATGTGTGTGTGTGTGTGTGTGTGTGTGTGTGAGATGCCCTGTGATGGATATACATCCCATGAAGTGCATATTCCACTCTTGTGCCCAGGGTTCCTGGGACTGGCTTCAGATCTCTGATCAGGATGCAGCAGTTACTGAAGATTAATGAATGACTTACACCTATTAAGATTTTACCAAAGAAGCTATTAAAGAAAATTGAAATAGTCTCAGCATGCTGCAATGGAAGCATGAACCATGGTTTCGGCACCCTCTAAATGAAGTAAGAAAGTCACGCCTGTTTTGAAGCTGAAGAAAATCACTCTTAGTAAAACAGGGCGCATTTAGGAGAGTGTAAAATTAAACATGAATCCATGATTGCAAACATTACAATAACACCATCAGTGTAAATGGAGAGTGCAGTGCACTACATCGTAACGCCGCCTGTCAAAGACCATTATGAGTGGTTGAAGTTGCGTAGTTATGAATTCATTAAACACGTCCATTTTGAATTACTCCTCAAGCACATCCATTTTGTGCCCTATCAACAAACAAATCAAGCTGTAATGAGCTCAGGCCTCAACAAGCCTCACAGGACTATATGTACCATCTAGTCAGAGTGTTCACTGTCAACTGCTGTAAACTGACAACAACAACATGTAGACACACACACACACACACACACACACACACACACACACACACACACATACATGCACTCAACAACACAGGTTTAGCTCTAGCTTTAATGGGCTTGCAAATGAATGTTAATGATGCTGATACACTGAACAAATGAGATTAATGACACACAGATTACACTTCCAAACAAGCACAGAGAGAGAGAGAGAGAGAGAGAGAGTGAGTGAGAGAGAGAGAGTGAGAGAGAGAGAGATACTTCAGCTGAAAAAGTGATAGCGACTAAAAATACAGATACACTCATCTAATATTTCTCATTACAATATTAAATAAGATTAAATTAATATGAGGCAAATAACTGGCAGATCCTTTAGCTTATTTCAAATTCTGCTGTTTCTTTTCTAGAAATAATATATTTCTTCTTTAGATCATTTATTCTTCTTTCTGTAGATATTTATTTATTTTCTAGAAAGGCAAAGAAATATATAAAAATGGAAAAAGGCCATTTTAAGCTTGAAATTAATAATAGTATCTAGAAATAGAGTTAATAATCCTTGATTTGCTTTATTAAAATATTATAATTATAAAGAATAAACAAATTTAACTATATAGAGCTGGGGTAAAATGCCCCCCACCTGTTTTTCCTAAAATAACCACTAGACTGAGTCAAGTTACGGTTTTATTGTTGCTATGGTCTGCGTTGCCAACAGTGAAATACATGTATCCACAGAGAAGAAGTATTTCAAGAAGAATAGATTTCACAGTAAAGTATACTAATGTTCAGCTGTCAGAAAAACAATATTTAAAGGCTTGTTATTTTCAGGACATCATAGCTGTCAATGATGTGTGAATAGTTAATAGTTAAGTGGATAGTGAGTTTAGTTAATTCTTTTGAACGGGAAACATAGTTTTATTTTAAGAATGACATACCTTATTTGAAGCCATAGCCTGTGGGGTAAAATGCCTCCCAGGCAATCATGATTACTGTAGTTAACTTGTTATGACCACCAAATCCATTGATTTTCATTAAACGTAGACTCATAAGGTGGTTGTGTCAAAAGAAAAAAACTACCTCAAGTTAGCATCAGCTAGTTAATACTAGCTAGTTAGCTTACATAGGCTAGCTAGGAAAGTTGGCTACTGGTAATATATTGGTAGCTGGTAACATGGTAGCCTATAATTATAAATAAATAATTAGAATTAGAATTAAAATATTGTAATAATTGAAAATGATTTTCTGTATTTCAGTGCTCCAGGATTGATTTAATTTACTTAAATAGCAGTAGTAGTATGTAGTATTATTTATTGATTTGTCAGACTGGAAGCAATTTACCCCACATTGGGGGCATTTCGCCTGACCACGTAGTCCCCCACCCACGTCCCCTCTTTGTACAAATTATTATTTTACAAACATATAGACTGTGGACAATTTTCAAATCTTGTTTATACTTCATCTCATTGTCACTCAAAAATACGATAACAATTTTTATAAATGAATGATATGTTTATTCTACTCTATTTAGGCATGTAAATATTTCTGGACAAATTTAAGTTTGAAATGGAAATTAAATTATTTTATTGATGGATCATTTTAGAAACAAATACTTGAAATTCACACAAATCCAAGATGCAAGATGTTTTTGGTCACTAAGATATTTTGTGCATAAATGTGCTCTATTTACTTGTAATTTATTGATGTTGAGACATAAGTGAACACTATAGTGTATATCCTGTATATTTCAACAGTCCACTTGTAAATGCCAGATGTTTACATCTGTTACATCTATTCCTACTTTTCCTCAGGCAAAGGATGTGACCTTTAAGGTAAAACAAATGAAATATAATCCTATAAAGAAAAATGCTGTAAATATTAATCAGGACATTTGGACATATGTCTACGTCCAAGTAAACATATGGAGTTTCGGTAATTGAGCTGGAGATTGTGGCGCCACCTGGTGGAAAGCTGCAACACTGAATCAGATGTCATTACTGGATCATATTTTGACAGACGTGCTTCTGAGAACACAGTATACTTTTGAAAAACTGACACTGAGTCAATTTAAAGTGGATCTACCATACACTTTTCACTTATTTTATATTATTTCATGATATACCTTTATAGTTTCTGAGTTTTTGTTGAAAAAAGGCCTTGGATCTTTTTTCCTAATGCTGTTTTAGCATGGTATTAAAAACCTACAAAATAAAACAGGCTGATTTTGAGAATTGTGCCTTTAAACTTTAATATGTAAATAACGTCATTGTGATTGGCTAACAAAATTTGCCATGTTAGCCAATTAGCACGAAGATATTTACATATTAAAATTTAAAGGCACAAACCACCAAATCAGCCTGGCTTATCTGATTACCATGAACTAAAAAGAACCAAGGTAATATTTTGAAAAAAAAAAAGCTCACAAACTTTACATAAGTGTCACTTAGAATAATATAAAATGTTAGAAAAGTGTATGACATGCCCTTTAAACCTGACTTTTTTTCTTTCATACTGATTTTTGCATACCTTTATTCTTTATGCTTTCACCCTTATTTTATCTCTGAAAAGCACGTTAAATGACCTCTGTTTATGATAATGTACTATATAAATAAACCTTGACTTGATTTGAAGTGGTGAAAATCCTTCCTCTGTATAATTACTGCTTACAGGAGCTCACCTCTGTACATGCAGGCTAACAAATTTATCAAAATCACACAACAAGGAAGTTGTGACCAGTATAAAATCTGACACAGAGTTTAATTACACCAAGTTTTAAGTTAGTTAGTGTTATTTTAATCCCAGTTCTAAATTAGACCCAGTGTTAAATGACACATTTAATCCCAGTATAAAATGAAACACATTTGTTAAATTAGCCTTAGTGTTAATATAACCTCAGTGTTAAATTATTCTGTTGAATTAGGTCTAGTGTTTGACCTAATGTTAACCTAACCCCATGCTGATTAGAACCTGTGTTCATTTAACAACAGTGTTAAATTAGACTGGTCCTAGTATTATATTAAACCTAGTGTTAAATGAGAACTGATAGATTTGTCCCAGTATAAAATTAGACCCAGTATTGAATTTAATCCAACTATAAACATATACCAAATGTTAAATCAGACCCAGTATTACATTAGACTCAGTGTTAATTTAATTCCAGTGTTAAATTAGACCTAGTATAAAATTAGACCCAGTGTTAAATTAACCCAGTGTGAATTTAATCCCAGTATAAAAGTATACCAAATGTTAAATGTTAAATCAGGCCCAGTATAATATTAGATCCAGTGTTAATTTAGTTCCAGCATTAAATTAGACCCAATGTTTAATTAGACCCAGTGTTAATTTAATTTAATCCCAGTATAAAAATACACTATGTGTTAAATCAGTCTCAGTATTGAATTAGACTCAGTGTTAAATTAGACCCAGTTTTACATTAGACTCAGTGTTAAATTAATTCCAGTGTTAAATTAGACCCAGAAGCTATTCATTCAGTGATTATCTGACTTCCTATTTCTTATCATTTCCACATGGCTTGAAATTCAGCTCGAATGACTGTGTCCTTCACACACCACCTTACATTTACTAAACACTGAAACTAGAAAGTACCTATTAGTATTCACTAACCATAACAGATCTTAAATTTGTATAATTGCTTCCAAGTAATTCCATGGTTACAATATGCTTTAATAAAGCCACTAGTTTCATTATTAAAGTTTGGCCTCCTGAGATCTTTAAAAAGTGCTGAAAAAGCCTCGATGTAAAATTAGACTTAGTGTGGAATTGGACTTAATGTTTAGTTGTGCCGTGTTCAGCTTGAATTAGCTGCAGAAAATGGTAGCGTAAATTAGATCATTGCATTTGTGCAGTGTAGTGTTTCAGAAAGACTCAAACCTTTGCAGATTTTTGTAATGAGGTCCTTCCACCACTGTAGGATCCAAACCACAATCTCTCATTTACCAGGTGGCTGTTTTTAGCAGCTTTTAGTGCTTTTGGATGGGGCCACTCCATCTGGAGAGCTCTAGAGGCCTTCAGTTTACGGGTTTGTAGATTACATGGCAGAGAAATGCTGGTAACATGTGAGTTAATGCTAATGAAAACTACAATGTCTGGACTCACATATCACAAATTCTGTCTGCTTCAATACTGAACATGGAACAGTGTGTTCCGATCAGCTCTTACAACGTGAAAGAAGAGAGAGAAAAACATGCAATGACTGGGTGAGAATGTTTCCTAAGGAGGATAGGGAGAGGGAAATCAGACAGTAAAAAATAAATAGGTAAATTTGGTTTCAGGAAAGGAAAGACAGACTCTCTCTCTCTCTCTCTCTCTCTCTCTCTCTCTCTCTCTCTCTCTGTCTGTTGTAACTCACTGTGAGTTAACAGATGCCTGTGGTTTGCAACAGCTCTCCTGGTAATTGTAAAAACACTCAGTCCATCTAAATTTTGGAAAGGCAACAGCCACTGCCAAACCTCTGACTTTTTATATCAGCTTTGCCTTCATTGGAAATTATAGCTGGGTTTAACTCTAATTTAACTCTTAACAGTTCAGATTTACACCTCTCAAATGCCATCCAGTCACTTGAAAACCATCCCGATGATGTTCTGCCTCTGCTAAGTCCATAAGATGGCACTTAAATGCTGTCCTATTTGTTGTGATTGCTTAACTTTTCAGGTTCATACCATATCTGTGTGTAATCCTACAGAGCAACAGGTGACAATCCTTTCACTATTTATATTTGTGACACAGAGTCACAACAAAGGTAAAATGAAATGATATTTTAATCAAGATTTTCTCAATTTTATGCAAATGAATACAAATTAAAGAGGCAAATCTGAACAACTGGCTCAAGTTATTCCTTTGACCAATCATGTGGTCGAGGTTTTTTAGATTTCCCTTAGTTCCAATTTATTTAAGTGTGACCAGGCCAGAAAAAACTATTCGCTGATATGAACACGACATCAAATCTCTCCAAGAACCTGTACAGGCAACATGCTAACATGAAGCTAGTAGCAAAAGACCCACCGATCCAGAGAGATGATCAAGCTGGCTTGGACTATCATAGAACAGGCTTGTAGTATCATACATAGTCGAGGAAATGTTTCCTGTATCTAGAGTATAATCACCATCTTTCAGAAACATACTCAGAAAAATACAATTCTAACATATACAGATAACATCTCAGGCAATGTAAAACTAATGTAACTTGTGGTGTATTTAATTATTTTCAACAGGAATTACTTTTTTAGTGACTTGCTAGTGCAAACATAGTATTGGGCTGGTGTTTAGTTTGAGTAAATGAAAAGTGACATTATCAAGTGGATAAAGTTAACATTTGATTAGTTAAACCATGTTTGAAGCCACTGTAAAAGCGCACACCTGTGACCGCATCACAATAACTGAATTTTGTATCAATGTGCAGGTTTTAAAGCAACGAAACTGTTACTATTAACCTACAATTTTGTCCATATATCTGAATCCTTGTCTGTTATGTTGCTTTGCAAAAAGCTTACTTGTCAACAGACTACACTGTGTGGTGGGGAAAGTGTTTTTACAGTGAATATCTTTACTAATAAATTAGATTATTTATTGAACATTGGTATTTTATCATATTGTTTTTGTTGCCATTTTATAAAAGTAGTAAGCCACTTGAGGGTGTGTTACAAGGGTTTTATCACGTATGGTGCTCACTAACACTCATACCCCTGATGAAATCACTGTAACACAAACCCTCTTATGTGATCTTTCTCTCTTGCTTTCACACATGACGAAGAGTCACACTCTCCCCTCAGTGCCTGTGCACTAATGTGCTAACATTGCTACACCCAGAGCACAAGTGCACTGGGAGGTGGAGGTGCCCTTTCACCCATATTGCACTGAGTCAAATTTGGGGATGAAGATGAGAGTGGGATGAGAAGAGTGGCCTTGTGGATAAGTGTAAGGGTGATGATGAGGGTGCTAGTTTGACAATGAGAAGAACTTAGTGTAGGTAAGATGAAGAAGAATCCAATTTTGAGGAGAGGATTGATCTAGGGGATGAGGATGAGGGAGGGATGAAATGACCAGATGAAAGAAAAAATGGGGAAAGTTTGAAGAATGAGAGGAAAGAGTGAGTCTATGAGGACGGTGGTCGCAGATAAGGAGAAGTGTAGCAAGTGCAGGAAAGCTAGTTAGGATAAGAAGGAGCAAGTTTGTGCATTAGATGGTTCATTAGTTTGTAGGTGTAGAGGAAAAGAGGAGAAGAGATGGTGTGAGTGGGTATGGGAAGAGGAGGTGGAAGTGAGCATGTGGTTAAAGAAAGTGGAGGAGGAGAATAAAGCTAAGAAACAAGGAGGAGGAACTGTGGGACAGAGGAAAAAGAAGCAAACCTGATGAAGTAGAGGAGGGAATGAAGGGATAAGAAGAAGGGAAAATGTCTTATTCTAGTTTTGTTTCCAGAGCCAGCTGAGTACCAATCTGCCAACACAGCAGAGTAGCGCAGCACGCAGAAGTTTCAAGTTTCAACACAACAGTTTGCCAAAAACGGTTTCCAAATCACACCTTGTTCCTTTTTTTAGTAGAAGATGAAACTAAAAAGAGTTGGTAAAGGGATGTTCTGTCTTCCTCTCTCTCTCTCACACATACACAAATTAAAAACAGCAATTTATAAGGGAAGGTAGAAGAGAGCAATCAGCCAGGCCATAAAATTACTTTGTTCTTTTTTGCAGTAATAAAAACATCACAATGCTGCACTAATCTCTGCCTGGGAGTGTGTTTAGCTGCATATCCCAAAAAGAAGAAATAAAAGTTGATTTATCATCTCTTTAGCATTATTAGGTAAGGTGTAAAACACTTGGGGGTGTGCTGTTAAAGTAAATTAATCAACAGGGTACTGTGATGCTTCCCGACACAAAGCAGTTACTCTTACTAATCTTAAGAAGATTACTTTCCATAAATGCACATCCTGAAGTGTTTTTTTCCCCTCTTACACCACAGCAAATTGCCAATGAGTGCAAAGTTATATTTATTAATGAACAGCATTTTGTGTTTTTCAACTATTTATAATTATGTATAATTCTTTTGAACATCTACATGATAAGGTAGTTCCTGTTTTTTCCACGTCAGTCTTACGTTTCTCTCTCTCTTAAAGGTAAAAAAACCAAAAAAAAACAGACACATTGAAATGTTACTGAAAAAACAGAAAGTCAGCTATCTTAAAGCCTTTGAAGTAATAGAAAAGTTACTGATACAAAGCTGATGCAGGAGACTCCTTACATAAATGTTACATAAAGTTTCACCATATCAACAATTTTACAGTTTTTTTAACAACATGTTATTTTTTAATTATTATTAGTCTTAGGGTGGGGCAGCACGGTGGTGTGGTGGTTAGCACTGTCGCCTCACAGCAAGAAGGTCCTGGGTTCGATCCCCGGGTCACCCAGGGTG
>JAQQZR010000025.1:112879-117879 GCA_030068235.1 Notoglanidium macrostoma
TGGGTGACCCGGGGATCGAACCCAGGACCTTCTTGCTGTGAGACGACAGTGCTAACCACTGCACCACTGTGCCGCCCTCATATCACCAGTAACCATCATATGACTGGTTGTCTTGAAAAGGAGCGACAGTGACGACACCAGTGGCTTTCTGAAAAGTTCAGAAATTGTCAGCAGGGAGTGCTCGGAGTGGCCGCACAAAAAAAACGTCAGAGCGCTCTGAAAAAAGAAGCTGGCTGCAGCGCTTTTTCTCTAGGCAGCTGCATGCACTCTCATCATTGGGAAAAATTGAAAAAAGATGCTGAAAAAAACACTATGTGGATTCTCACCCTTAGATTATATGTATCATCTACCATATATGTCCCTGTTAATGGGTTGCTACTAAAAAAAATAATATTATAGATCAATAACATTAAGCTTTGATTTAAATTACTGAAAATTACCTTCAGATTTGAGAATTCAACAAAGATGTAGTATAATGCATTTTATTTTATTGTGCGGATATTTTACGCATCAATTATGGCTTAAATGAAACTTGAAAGCTGCCTACATCTTCAAATAAACACATTGTCAGAATCTCTGTTATGATAGGTTTGGGTTGAGATTGATCTATGTGTATATGTTTATGTGTGTGTTGAGGATGAGTGTGTGCATGAAGCAGTGGCTTCGGAGAGGCAACTGGAAGGCACTGGCGTTGCTGTGGAGATCTGGAGTGACCCTGCCCACAATCGTCATGACACCATGATGTCATCTTTCTCCCATTACACAACCTCCATCCCTGTTCTAACACATAAACATACACAATGGACATAGAAAACACACACAAACACACATACACAGAATAGTAATACAACTAAAACAAACAACTTGTATGTGTGTATGTGTGTATGTGTGTGTGTGTGTGTGTGTGTGTGGGTATGTGTGTAGAGGTTAAACTGGACATAAATGAACACTGTGAACTCAGTACTGGGGATTTTGTGGTGTAGATTTGACCAACACCAATGTACCGGTGGTAACATCTTTCTCACCACTCTCAACTCTATGTATTTATACTGTAGTGTGTTGTGGTTGGCCAACCTTGTAAACCTGAAGCATTGCCTTATAGTTATCATACTTGTATTCTTTGTAGTTTTGTGTATCTTGAATGTTCACCACAAGTGCAGGAGTTTATGACGTCTGTCAATCATCCAGGTAAAAATCAAACAAATGAAACATCTTAGATTGTACCACAAGTCTGGCATTTGATGCCCTGTTCCATGAAATAGTCAATTGTGATGCCTACTTTTACAATCAGAATACATAAGAAAATCAAAAGCACGTATAAAAAGGTTTATATGAATAAAAGGTTTATATATATATATAAAGCAGGTTTTTGGAAATAGTTTCTTAGGAACTTTTAATCACTTATGCTCAATGGAACAGAACGCTTGGTGGTTATTGAAAAAAAAGTGTCAAAATCTGTCACACTTCTAAAATAGGCTTTAAACACACTTGCAGAAATCATCAATTTATTAGAAAATTAATTCTGTAAAACAGCACAATAAGGGTCAAAACAGGTCACAGTCCAGTACGTCACAGAAGAAAAATATGCGCTTCTAGAGTGGATAACCAAAACAAGAAGTGTTTGGCCACCCGACAGGTAATTCCACACACAGAGTTCAGTAAACAGACAAGTAAATTCTCAAGTAGCATTATTAAACAGGTACGTAATTCCAGAGGAAAAGGCAGAGTTCAGCCAAAAAGTGAGGAAATCCACAAGCAGCAGTTATTCACCAAATAAATAATTTCACAGGCTGAGAAATGTAACAGCAATGTAAATTTGCAAAAATGTATTTTGAAACAAAGGCATGAAGAGGAGAAAAAAGACACACAGCTACAGCATGGAAAATGCCTTGATGGAAGTGCGACAGTTTTCAAACTGTGAACCAAGGCCACCTGTAGAGAAGTGAAATGGGTTACGGCTACAATCAAAAACTGTAAGGTGTGCTGTTATAGGAAAACAATCAACGATGGAGTGAAGTCACGATATTACTGTTCTATTATTGCACATTCTGAAGTGTTTTATTCCTCTCACACCATGGCAATTTCATGAGCTCTCAGGAAACTTGGTTGATGTGCAACAGGGTTGATCATCTTCAACATATCAAGCAGACCAGTGTGGTGCAGGAAAGGTAACCATTTATATTCCTGCTATCTGGTGTCAGAAGAGGAAGTGTTTCTGTTTGACTCTGGTTTCTCTCAAGGTTTCTTCCTCATGTTGTCTCAGGAGGTTTTTTCCCCTGTAATCTTACTCATTAAAAATGCAAATATTAAACCCCCCTCCCTGTTAAGCCTACTCTTAAAAGTGCTAAAAAAAATTTTATTGAATTGAATCAAACCTAGGGTGGCTCAGTGGTATAGTGGTTAGCACTGTCC
Source organism: Notoglanidium macrostoma (assembly GCA_030068235.1). Taxonomy (NCBI): domain Eukaryota; kingdom Metazoa; phylum Chordata; class Actinopteri; order Siluriformes; family Auchenoglanididae; genus Notoglanidium; species Notoglanidium macrostoma. The sequence continues at coordinate 115,292 of JAQQZR010000025.1, forward strand.
CAGCAGGAAGGTTCTGGGTTTGATCCTGGGTTGATTGCAGGCCTTTCTGTGTGGAGTTTGCATTGCAGCTGTCCATATGGCTGCTCTGGTTTCCTCCCACAGCCCCAAAGACTTGCAGATTGGTCAGCTGGATGCTCTAAATTGCCAATGGGTGTGAATGTGAGGGTGAATGGTTGCTAGTCCTGTGATAGACTGGCAATCTGTCCAGGGTGTACCCTGCCCTAGTCAGCTGGGATTGGCGCCAGCTTCCCCGAGACCCGCAACAAATAAGTGGCGAGGAAAATGGATGGATGGATGGATGATTCAAATCCATGGAATGGTGGTACAGTGGTTAGCACTATTACTACCTCACAGCAAGAAGTTTCTGAGTTCTAACCTGGTGGCTGACTTATTCTGTCCATGACTGCGTGGGGTAAGTCATGCCCTAAATTGGCCCTGAGTGTGAATATTTGCCAGAAGTCAGCTGGTATTTGCTCCAGCCTTCCCATGACCCTGATGGATTAGTGATATAGATAATGGATGGATGAATCAAACCTGTTTTTGTCTTTGTCTGAACATTTCAACACATCTACTGTGTCGGGTGACAAGGATTATTATGTTCCTTCCTCCAGGAAGTGGCCAGTTGGTTTCTTCAAAAACTTTATGCAACTATTACAAAGATCCCTTCTCATCACAGCACTGGGTTTTCTCATTCAATGAGAAACAGGAAGAGTTCGCTTGTGACACTGAGATGGTAGATGAGGAGAAAATCAGTGATGGAGGTATATTGTTCATGGTAGTTATTGTCTTCTCTCTCTGATACATTGATTAAAATGTTTCAATACCGAGATAAAATCCCCTAGTGAGTTGCTCCACTCTCGAATTGTTTTTATTACTAACTGGAACCTCATTATTCATGTCTGGAGCTACACAGCATGATCAGCCACTGATTTTGGTGCCTTAACTTGTTGAGCCAGTTTTCATTCATTTGCAGGATGATGAAACTCCCGTTAACCATACCCTTTGCTCTTTTACATCATGGCGATTTCTGCTCCCACATCAATACACAACAATTCTCTGCACACTTCTGAGCACACATTATATAGTTGTAGGGATGGTCGCACCACTGAACTTATTAAACAACCAGCCAGTGGATTTGGTCCTTGTGGTCCACAACCACACAGGGGTCAGGGAACAGGAATTACGGAAACCTTCTATTCCTCCTATTCCTGTGGCACCGCCTGCTGCCTGATGCTGGTATCGGAAGAAGTGAGTATTTTATTTAATATCAGAAACCAAACCATGTTTTTTGTATCTTTATCTATTCTGATTTATATTTCTCCTCAAAATAAGCATCCTGAATGTGTGTGTAAGTGTCTGCAACTATGTATCTATGACCCTGCATGCCCAGAATGCCTCTTCACCTGTGTAATTTTAATACCAAAAAAGCTAAGTATATGTTATTCTACAACTCCAGTCACTTTGCCTTAGTATTACTATGTCATTTCATTATACATCTAATTGGAATCTGGCACATTTCAGCTTCATGCTGCTTTACCGTCTGCTCTCAATGACTTCTAAACACATCTACAGTTGCGAAAGTCTCAGTTTCACAGACAAAAAATTATTTTGAGTGAGTGACAAGGCTGCCATTCTGTCTTTGAATATCAGTACAGATGTATTCAGTTTTATTTGTACAAAGCAGCTTTACTGAAATCTGTATGTAGTTTTAGATCCTCCTTCTTCTTCTTCTTCTTCTTCTTCTTCTTCTATATCACACCATCCTTGTCTTCCTCTGGCTCGCCAGCTTTATCCTGTTCGTTAAGCTGCACAAAACAGACCCACATACTGTACACATGCACATACATGCATTCAGTGTACATGAACACACAACTTCTGGCTTAAGTCCGAGGGTGTGTTCTTCTGTAAAAAAAAAGCTTCAAAATAATCTGGCCCATGGTTTCTTCATATTTTCCTACACACAACCACACCAGCAAAAAAATCCAATCCATTACACACAGAGAAAAAATCCAATCCATTTTTTTCAGTTTCTGCCTAGTTTGTGTGTTTGTGTGTGTTTATGTGGTCTCTGACACTATTATAAAGTAATTCGATATTCAATACAAATTAGTAGTTAATTCCTGTTTTTTGTGTGTGTGTGTGTGTGTTTGTTAGCATGTGTCCTTATTTCGCTGTGGAGTCTCTGTGCGTTTGCTGTACTACTGCATGATTCTCGAAACATCACTTAGGAATCACTTTTTTACCTAAGAATTGAGGACATAAGTGTCACTTACTGATTCTCTGACCAATTTTTATAAGAAAAGATATGTATATGTAAGATTTATAAGATTCCTAACTGTAGAAATAGGTGTTAGCTCCATTTCCCAGCAGAGCTTGAATGGCAGCTTGTTTTCATTTTGAATTATTGATTAACTGCACATTTGTACCAATAGCCAAACTCCTGAGCAAAAAGAACTGCTATTTAGTATTAAACTTTAATCATATTAGGGTGCCAGGAGTGCGGTGTGTCCTGGGGATGCTGGGGACATGTCCACGGCACTTTTTGAAAGTGTACTCTGCTGAAATATTTAATATAATACTTAGCAGCA
>JAQQZR010000025.1:122879-124983 GCA_030068235.1 Notoglanidium macrostoma
TTTCTTCTTTTGTGATGTTTTTCCAGACTTGTTACTTCAGCGTCTTTCAGTTGCTGTTTGTTTTGGGGATTTCTCTCTTCAGTCTCTTCTGAAATACATCCTATATTAGGTTAAGGTCTGGTGATTGACTTGGCCAGTCTAAAACCTTCCACTTTATTCCCCTGATGAAATCCTTTGTTGTCCTGGCAGCGTGTTTTGGGTCATTGTCTTGGTGCATGATAAAGTTCCGCCCAATTACTGTAGATTATATGCATTTCTCTATAAATTTTTAGACTGAATGTTTCTGTAGACTTTTAAATTCATTGAGCCCATTCCAGAAGCAGTCATGCAAGTCCAAGCCACGACACTACCTCCACTGTGCTTGGCTGATGAGCTTGTATGTTTTGGATCTATGCAGATCCAGATTCTTTCTCTACACTTTGCTCTTCCCATAACTTTGGTAGAGGTTGACCTTGGTTCGAGAACTTTTGAATCTTATCTTTGTATTTCTTTGCAAATTCCAATCTGGCCTTCTGATAGTTAATGCTGATGAGTGATTTGCATCTGTTTCCTGTATATTTCTGCTCTTGAAGTCTTCTTTGAATGGTAGATTGTGACACCTTTACTCCTGTACTGTTGAGGTTGCTGGTGATGTCACTGACTGTGGTTTGTGGGTTTTCTTCACAGCTCTCATAATGTTTCTGTTATAAACTGCTGTTGTTTTCCTTGGCCAACCTGTTCAGTGTCTGGTTGTGAGTGCACCACTGTTTTTTTGTTTTTTTTAAGGACATTCCAAATTGTTGTATTGACTATATCCAATGCTTATGCAATGGCTCTGATCGATTTTCCCTCTTTTCTCAGATTCAAAATGGCTTGCTTTTCTCCCATAGACAGCTGTCTGGTCGTTATGTTGGTTTATCCTTTTTAACAACAAATACAGTTTTCACAGGCAAAACCCAGGGCTCAAACTAAGAGTAGGCATTCAGAGCTATTACTTGCAGAAACAAACAATCTAACAGGACACACCTGAGCCACAAGAAACACCTATCAGTTATGTGTTCCAATATTTTTTGATCACTTGAAAAATGTGTGGGCTCAAATAATGGGTGCATTAACACATCTAGAGGAAAATATCAGGAAATGAAAGCCGAAATTCTGATCTATCATTTATGAAATCACAGGTTTATTTTAATGCATTTGTTGTAATTTGTTTGTGTTTCTAAAGCATCATCTTACACAGGGACTTCCATGGCAGGCGGTCTTCCTTAACAGATAGAAACATGTGTAAGTACTAATATGATGAAGCTTTTTTGTGCAAAGATGTTTATTTTACATTTTTTAGAAGGAACCTCCAGTGTCAGCATTTTGTAACAGCCAGTGCTAAAGCTGTACCTTTTTGGCCAAAGGACTTTGTGTTTTGTAGTTTCTCAGTAACATGCTTAAAGAAAAAGAGAGAGAAAAGGAGAGAAAAAGAAAGGCTGTTGAGGGAACCATGTTTATATAATATACAGTAATTGATAATGGGAAGTAACTTGTTTAGCATGCATTGTATAACATTATATTATATTGTATTATATTATATTATATGCTAATTATAAATGAATGAAAAGCACACCAGGTTATTCTTTAGTTCATAAAAATGGTTCATGAGTAATAAAACATTTGAGATATGTTGCTGTTGAAAAATAGTAACTCTACTTCATGTCAGACTGCATCACATCACCCCGTCGATTATTTTCCTATAACAGCACACTTTCTTGCATTTATTCCCAACATAACAGCTCCTGTCTGTTCAGTCTCTAGCGACGCATATTTTACAGGAGGTAGGGGTTTACTGCATAAAGCATATGTTAATGAAATTTTCTTATGAACATACGAATAATTACAGCTGCTCCATGCATCTCATTAAACATTAATTAGTATAATTACACCAGCCTTGCCTGAGTCCTTTTGTCATGATGACACAAAGATGTGCTAATCCGTCCTTTCAGAAGAAAGGTGTTTTGTGTGTATGTTTGTGTTTGGTACTGGAAATGGAATAGACACACCACACACACACACACACACACACACACACACACACACACACACACACACACACACACACACACACTCACACACACAC
>JAQQZR010000025.1:129813-156246 GCA_030068235.1 Notoglanidium macrostoma
CACACACACACACACACACACACACACACACACACACACACACACACACACACACACACACACACACACACGCGTGCGCGCGCACCGAGGCAGCCATTAGCTGGTAGGAGACAAACGCTTCAGATCGAAGAGATTAAAGGCCTTAAAGAGACAGTAAACCCCCTCCCAGAGTGTGTGAGGTTTTTTCCCCCCCCTCTCTCTCAGGCTGAGTTACTACATGGCAGCTAGGTGGCTGTATCAAGTCAGTTTAAAGCAGCAGAGCCCAACTCATGTATTGTTATATACACACACTTGTGCTTTCAGAAATAAAGGTACTAAACTTCACCTTTCCCTGTGTGGACTTTGTTGCCATTGAAAAGCTGTATATTTTTGATCCTTTAGCTTTTACTTTTTACCTAAGAATGTCCATGTGGTGTGTCTTTAAGGTACACCAGTGGTTCTTAAGGTTCATTTATACTCTATATGGCCAACACTTGACCATCACACCTATATGTGGATCTTCCCTAATCTATTCCACAAAGCAGGAAGCACACAGTTGTATAGGATGCCTTCATGCCGTAGCATTAAAATTCTCTTCTCTTCACTGGACCAAACTTATAGGGGCCCAAACCTCTTCCGGCTTGACAGTGCCCCTTTGCACAAAGCGAGCTCCATGAAGACGTGGTTTGCCAGGATTGGTGTAGAACACCTCGCGTGCCCTGACCTCAACCCCACTGAAGAACTTTGTGTAGGATGAACTGGAACTCCGACTGCTCCCAAGGTCTTCTCACTGACATCAGTGCTTGACCTTGTTCTAACCTAATGCTCATATGGCTGAATGAGCACAAATCTTCCACACAACCATGCTCCAAAATAGAGTCCAAAGCCTTTCCAGAAGAGTGGAGGTTATTATAACAGCAAAGGAGGGACTAAATCTGGAACTGGATGTTCAACAGGCACATGTGGGTGTGATGGTCGGGTGTCCACAACTTTTAGCCGTATAGTGTATAGCTTTAAATGTATGTCATGCTCACGTTTTCTGGTCAAATTTATAACAATGGAATGAATCATGTACCCTTGGAGGTACCATCCACCCAATGATGAGGAATAATACAGTTTGGTACCTTTATTTATGAGACTGTCATTCAGTCTGTCTTTTAAAGAAACATTCATTCATTCATTCATCTTAACTAAGTGCTTTATCCTGATCAGAGTCACACTGGATCTGGCGCCAGTCCCGGGAACCCTGGGCTCAAGGCAAGTGAATTCTGCTGCACTCTTTTTAAGCTTGTAACTTGGAATTCTCGTTTCAATACGAAACAACCAAAAAATACGCCCCACTCGGAAAGTTTGGCCGGAATCCTCGAGGCTGAGTTCAGCACATGACGTCATGTAAACATTTCACTACTTTAAATGTTTTTTTAGTAATATTTACTTTAGATCAATCAACATTGACACAGTAATTATAGTACAAAGTAATATAGTAAAAGTGATATATATATATCCATAAAACTGACCGTACAGTTTGTCTGTTTTTAGAAAGTAAATACTCATGGTCACTCATGCTGGCTAGCTTGTTGCTAACAAAACACAAAAGTCCATAGAGGCGTCCAGGTTTTTCATCCTCACTTTGTAGCTTGAACACACCAAGCTTTAAAATGACATAATTCTGAGTTCATCTCACTTCTGAGTTACGCAGAATGCAACATTCAACCTTGATGGGACTCCAGTCCATCACAGGGCACCATGCACATACACGTTTACTCCTAGGGGCAATTTAGCATAGCCAATCCACTTATCTTTATGTTTTTAGACAGTGGGAGAAAACCAGAGAACCTGGAGGAAACTCACACGAATGTGGTGGAGAACATGAAAAACTTTACAGAGATAGTAACCTGAGCTCAGGTTCGGACGAGGGACCCTGGAGGTGAGAGGTGGCAATTCTACCCACTTCGCCACCATCCTGCCAAAGTTAGACATTTTTACTAAAAGAGATGTTACCAGTAGTGATGGACAACGAAGTGCCTGTGAAAAATTGGTCCTATTAGTTAGGGAATATATGGGGATATATGACATGTTGAATTAAAAACGTTTCATTTCCAGTGTTTTCGAGTACAGTGCGAAACTCTGCGGAGACATTAATCCAAGCTCAGGATGAAACCAGGGACTCAAGCTGTAAAAAAAAATTTGCACAGAATTTGACAGTTACACCAAGTGTAGTCAGTCTGCCAAGCATTGTTGAAGATTCTGTATGTAGATCACAAGTAATGGAAGTCTATCTCATTCAAATCCATAAACATCTGCTATAAGCTGCATCAAGTTCCACCAAAGACTTGTTGTTATGGGTGTATACTTTGGATGAACTCATCTTCATTCCTCAAAACAATTTTGCTGTCTAGATCTCGCCACTAAAACTTTAAATACTGTTACCACAAAGCTGAAAGTTTTGAGTGTTATAATATAGTGTTTAATTTGCATAGTTAATATAAAAAATTGGATTTCTTACCTCCATACCTCTCATAGAGGTATGATCTGCTGTCAAACTACTTTTTTTCATTGTATACAAGCAGTTTGGGTCTTATTACTTGTTTAATTTCCACACTGTCAAAACATCTTAATAGTCTTTGTCTTGTTGCAAAGGTGCTGGACGTTTGGCTACACTCTCCGAACTCCTTAAGGCTGTTTTCAAGCACATTTAACATAATTTTTGCAGTATAGTTTATTTAAAAAAAAATTAACTTTCATACCTCAAGGAGTGGCATGATCGGTTGTCAAACAAATATATTTTATTGTTTACGGTCGCATCAGATCTTATTGCTTATTTTATTCCCACAGTGTCAAAAAATATTAATTGTTTTTTTGTTGTTGTTGCAAAGCTGCTATGTTAAGCTATGGTTTCCGAACTCCTGAAGGCTGTTTTTCAGACACATTTACACACATTCTGCAAAATTATTTATAAAAAAAAAAAAAAAAAAATCATAATACATTCCTTAAGGAACATCTCTAGTGGTGGCGTGATTAATTCCTTGTATACACCGGTAATGCTTGTTATTAATAATATGACAGTCCTAAACAAACAGTTAACAGGAGATATTTACTCCCTCATGGTGACAAAGCACTGAAGTAAATAAATGTAGGTTGTGATTCGCAGTCTGACCTACAACAAATAATGATTACAGCTTCATATCTGAAAGGATTCATTTTTGTTGTTGGTGATGAATTCAGCCGATGTTAAATGTGTTGTGACACTGAGTGTCGTCAGTTAATACTGTGTATTGTGTAATGTGTAATGTATGCGTATGAAAACTGTGAAAATGAAACAGAAAACAAATGAAAAGCAGAATTAAGGGATTCATGACTGCATGAAACAAGCAAAAACAATGATATGTTTCGGCATCTTAGGAATGAAATAAGCCCTGCCCCTGCACAAGTTGTTTTATTTGCCTCTAAACTCATCCTCTAACTTTACTGTTAGCATTACATGTTAGTGCACATTGTATACCTGTTCTTATACTTACCTACAAATGACTACGTTTAGATTTTAACCAGAAAGCTACGTTATAATCGATTCATGCTGCAACCTTTTCCCTTTCTATTGGAACTCGTACTTGTCAACAGTTTACATCAAGGCTGGTCGTACTGACTGTAATATTCTTTGATTCTCTAATTTAAGTTCATATCAGACTACACAAGTTCACTTGTTGAAACTGGCTGTTGGTTTTCTAAAATGACCCCACGTTCCTTGATTACTTGTTCCTTGCTTGATTACCCCATGCTCCTTGAACGGCCATTCAATGATGGGACGTACCGATTCTCCTGAGATTTCCCATGTCCTGTGGAACCATTTTTAACAGCAGACACCAGATGTTGTGGGTTGCCTGCTTTCTCCAAAGATTAACACGTCTGGGTTCAGGAAAAAAGTGTGCAAGACAAGTCGTGTTATTCTTTCCATTGCTCCAGGATTCAGGTTTTGTGCTCCTTCGACCAGGTTACGCATCCTGGCTTTGTGGACCGTGGTTTCTGAATGGCGGCCACGGCATTATATTCGAACTCCTGTGAACCTTGCAACATGCAATTTATGTTAACACTGGGTCAACAGAGGTGCTGATTCAGGTCTGGGAATTTTTGATGGAATTCTTTTGTTGTATTTACCAGCTATCCTGTTAAACGTCCTGGGACTGTCCACTTGCGACCGCAGGCAAATATTGTTCGTCCATATTTGGCCTAAGTGAGCATGTTTCCCTTGGTGCATTAAATAATTTTCTTTCTGACTGAGACTCTTGCAGTTAGATTCTGACTTTCTGGCCTCATGTTTTGAAGGCTTGCTGATTATAAAGACTTGTTTATAGCCGATACACACTGCTAATATGACTCATGTGTCTAGCTGCATTTGTAATCGATTTAGTTACTGAAAGGCCTTTTTCATTGCATTGTTCCTGTGAATTTGTCCGACTCCTGTTCGTGGTGATGAGTCAGTGAGTATCAGCATTGATGCATACACAGCATGACTGCGTGAGTGTGTGAGACCGTAAGATTTACGGTAAATGAGTAATAACGAAGATCTAGTTGTTTGTTGCTGTGTAGAAGCTGCTGGCGGTACTAGATCTTCTGGTTCCTGCTTTTGCACTACTGAGCAGAGTTCAGAGATTAGCAAGTGATCCACGTTAATGCAGCTTTCAGTTCAGCATGACTCTCCCATGAAGCTTTATTTACGGGTGGAGTGGTTTGAAACCTAATATCATGCTTTGCAGTACATCACAATATCTGCCTTACAATGACACATAAGCAGGAGTAAATGTTTTGTTCAAAACCCGACTGAATTCGTATTCGTTAGCTTTCTCCGAATTTAATCTGATATGTTTACACAGCATCTAGAAAAGATTTTATTCTGATTTGTCTGCATCAGAGTTTGTCGACTGGCGGACCACCAGCAAAGTATTTCAGAAGATCAAAGCGAATACTTGAAATAAATACTGTAGCTGATAAAAGTCTGATTAAAAAAAAAACCCAAAAAAACCCAAATGGCTGTCGTACAACAACTCTAGTTTTCAGAACATGAGCCATCATGGCTTCTGAAGCAGATCCTCTGTTACAGTTTATCCAATTCAGATTCATTTATGTATAATATTTAAGAGAAGGCCATCAGACCAGAGATTAGCTACAGGGTTAGAGACATTAGCTCAGAAAGGGGACAGTTTTCAGAAACCTTCCTTTCTACACAGAGATTCAGCAATATTGCCGTTAAAGAAGCCCCGTCATTATTCTGGCTTTTCTTGTTTACGCTGAACCAAACCAAGCCGGGCATTAAGCTGCCCCGTTGTGTGTTTTTACCTAGCAAGCCGGCATTCTGGAACCAGAGGCATGACGTGAGTGTCGACTTCTAGTGTACGTATAACATACTACGTGTCGGAAATACGAACGCCCTGAGCTTACCGGCGTTGCTTCCAAAACAATAACAGCAGATGAACGGAGTGTTGTGGTGCTTTGGCTAGCGGTGCACATTTATACCACAAGTTGCAGAATAGTGTGTTCATATTATTAGAAATATGTTGAGGAAAAATCGAAGAGAAGTGGGAAGTGATTCGAGGCAGAAAGGTGCGCGGACCTTAGATGCCGCATGCGCGACTGCAAGGGAGTATAACTGAGCCCATGGGCGGAGTCGTTTGAACTGGCGCTGTCTCAAGGGTGGGACGAAATGACACGCCGTTCCATGTCTGGACCTCTTGCACGAATGGCGAAGCAGAAACATTGCCTCCTTGAACAGGCTGTGTAAAGACGCTCTTGCCTGAGTCCATGTCAAACATAGTAACCGTAATGACTAAATTATGTTACTTATAGTCTTTTGCTAGTAATTAATGGTTATACGTTAAAAGGGAAGTGTTTTCCCTGTTTGGTCACGTTAGTTACTTTTCTGGATCTTTTTTAAGGGAGACATTAAAGGTATGGGGGAAAAATATGATGTCCGTGACGTTGACCATGGAATGGTTGTTGCCACCAAACAGTCTGGTTTGAGTATTTTAGAAACTGCAGATCACACACAACAGTCCTTGTTTTCACACACAGCAGTTTCACACAGAATGGTGCGAGAAACAAAAACCTTCCATTGAGTGGTGGAAATGCCGTGTTGATGCACGAGGTCTGAGGAGATGAAAGGAGCTGAAAGGAAGTTAACAATAACTCAAATAACCAATCTTTACCAACGTGATGAGCAGAAAAGCATCTCTTTGTGTTTCATACCTGTCAGCCAGGAACAGAAAGCTGGGGCTACAGTGGGCACAGATACACCAAACAGGGAATTTTCTTTATATTATTCATGGACAAATCCATGCTAGCTTGTCCGGAAATCTGATTAACTATGCTAAAAAGATGCCACTGAGACCATTCTGTCTCTAACTGTAATCCTTGAAACATGCAATGTGATTTGATTTGTTTGTTGTCTACTTTATGTTGATATGGTGGAGCTTACACACCACACCGCATGACTCTTGTCCGGTTTTGTTTGTCCTCTCTCCACAGTGTTCGGCGTGGAGGATGTAGGTCTGAGTTTGTCCATTTTCAAGTCTGCTAGCTACCTAGTTAGGCTAATTTCTAACCGGCGAATGCATTACAACTTGTTCTATATCGGACTTATTTGTTGTGGGCCGTCATATACAAGGGCTCCAGTACTGCATGTGGTGCCATTAAAATTTTGTGACACATTTTATGACAGGAAGTTGATTACCGCTGCTCACAACCATCCATCTTGGAATGAATCGCTTTGGGCGCAGCCCATTTGTCATGACCAATCACAGGCTCAGTTGCGTTGTGTGTATTTCCGCAGAATTTGCCCAGCTGCTGAGCATGACATGCTGAATGATGCCCACGCACGATGTTTGTTTGCTCCGCAGTTACATCATATTGTTTGTGGAAGCAAAGCCAACGTCATCGTTGCTTGAAATATGTCCATGTCTTAAGAATCCATTTTTGACTGATCTCTCACTACACTCTAATTAGTTTGTTAGCTAGAATGGGACATGCTGCAGGAGCTCTTTTGTGATGCATCTCTGCACACTGCCTTGACCTTTTCTCCATGACCAGTCAGCTCTTCTACTAACTCTTGCTGAGTTTAGAGCACTTACTTTGCTCAATCTCTCAGTCAGTCTCAATCGTTCTGCTAAAGTATAAGCTGCTGCTTCTGCCATGCAAGATTATTGTGCTGTTTCCTACAGTTCCCAATTCTAGTGCGTTTGTGTGTTTGGGTGTGTATCAGTGATTGTTGAGGCTGTGTACAGAGGCCGAAGGGGTGTGAGTGTGTGTTATGGCTCCAGCTAAAGCAGTAGTTGTGGTATCACATTGTTTTGCAGCGTCTGGGCCCGGTGCCCAGGATCTAAATTTAACTCCTGAGTTGGCAGCGTCACACGAGTGCTGTGACGTCAGAGGCTCCATGAGCACAGCCACTGCTGTGTACAACATGCTTTCGTTTGGTGTGCGTGCGTGCGTGTGCACGTGCGCGTGCGCATGCGCGTATGCGCGCGCGCGTGCGCGCGCTCAGTGGTCATAGAGTGCACAGCCATTTGTTTAACCGGAGGAGTTGTTTATTCCACCAGTGTGGGAGAAGAAAGTGAAGGATCTGCAGTTTCTCTAAGTTGCATCCTATGTGTGGTGTTTGTTTTTTGGTATTATGTACCCACCTTTGCACAAAATCTGTTTAGAATCACAGAGCAAGAACTACACATGGTCATATCTTTGTGCTTAACTTTCAGTTCTGTCTCTTAACTTCCTCTTCGAGCCTGGAGCAGATTTTAGCACATATTATTGTTTCTGTCGTTAATACAGACACTACAGAGGCCACGTTAGAGTCTGAGCTCCGGCTATAGGCCATTCAAAGACATTGAGCTTCTTTTGGTTAAGCCATTCCTTTGTTGATTTGGATGTGTGCTTTGGGTTATTGTTGTGCTGAAAGGTGAAATTCCTTTTCATCTTCAGCTTACTAGCAGACACCTGCATGTTCTGCACTTAAAACAGCTGGTATTTGTAACCCTCCATCTTGATAAAAGCCTTTCAGGCTGAAGAACAGCAGCCCTAAAGCATGATGCTGCCACCACCGTGCTTCACCTCGGGGATGGTGTCCTTATTGATCAAACTAACCTTTTGGAATTATGGAATCTTTTGGAATTGGTTTCATCAGACCATAACACATTTTGCTACAAGTAGTTTAGGCTCATTTATTCAGACTTGGATGATGTTTGTGAGAAAGGGCTTCTGTATAGCCACCCTACCCCCAAGCCCAGACATGTGAAGAATATAAGAGATTGCATATGCAGAGAGTAATCATTATGTGTTAGATGTTCCCGCAGCTCCTTTAATGTTGCTGTAGGTCATTATAAGATTTGTAGAGGGACGTCCTGTTCATGGTGATGTCACTGTGGTGCTGCATTTTCTCCACTTGTTGATGATGGCCTTCACGGTGTTCGTTGGTACATCTAATGTTTTGGAAATCCTTTTATACCCCTCTCGTGATCGTTACTTTTCAACGAGTGATGTACCGTACAGGCTTTTTTAAGAACCATATCTACAGCAGTCGGATGAAACCAAGAAGGTGTGCAAAAAATCCTACTGAAACACTTGATCTTTATTTGCGGTTAATCAGAATCATTTCGTTGAAGAACGCTATATGAAAATAAATTTTGGACGTGAGATTGAATTATAAAAGGGTGTACATATTTATGCAACCAGGTTAGTGTAACTTTTAAATTTTTTCCTATTTCTCCGTTAATTTTTATATGTTGTGATTTCGCATTCGGGGGGGAAAGTTCTGACCTGATTCATCTAGGTTTCATTTTTTCATCACAACAAGAACCTGCCATTTTTAAAGGGGTTTGGAGACTTTTCATTATTGTATACCACTTTTCTGCTTTTTATGATTGTATTATGCTACATGTAGCTTCTACCTCCTAGATATTTTCAGTCCACACCATTCTGATGTCAGACATGCAAATGTTTTTTAACTTGAGTTTAAAAAAAAAGTAGATGGAAATCTGAGAACTAACTATTGAGTTGCATTTCCTTGCCAAAAATGCCAAGGGTGTCAGTTAGAGTGTTCACAATAGTTTCTGAAACATTAAGGAGACACAACTGGACAGAAGATATCGTAAACAAAGCCTGTGCCCAAATTATTTCAGTGCAGTAAAATCTACAGCACCTTGCACAAGTATTCACCCCCCTTCATTTTGTAGCGTTACGACCCGGAACTGCACTCTCGCTAACGTGTGACAGATCAAGTTCAATCAGCACAATTAATTCTTGTTGAGTTTTATGTACTTGTTCAACAAGTTCAAGTTTTTATCATTGTAGTCGTCATAGTATTCACGCCTGCTTCACACATAATTCTTAGTGTAAAGCCGCTCGTCAGCTTTTCTGTTCTTACAGGTATTCATGCTCAGCTGTTAATCAGGTATGTTAATACCAGGTTTTCTCACAGCTCACAAATCGTAATTACCGGTTACGCAGGATGTTTTTCCAAGTTAACCAGGTCAAACAAGCATCTCTTGTTTATAAACACAGTTAAGTCTATAGGCGATATATTGTAATATGTTACCACGAGGATACATCTAAATATCATGGGTATCGTCAGGTGTTTTTAACTTTGTTGTTAACAAAACCTTTTCCCTCTTTTGTCGATTCATTATTATAAAAAAAGTCTTTGTAAATGTAAACAATAGGGCATCATTTTGTCTTTATTTTCTTTCTTTTAAATTTATTTATTTATTTATTTATTTATATTTTGTTTTAATTTAGCCATGTATTTTGTATAAAAAAGTATATAAAAGTTTGCGCAAGGTGTTGTTTTAAAAAAAAAGTATTATTGTTATTATTATTAATATTATTAGTGTTTTTACAAATTCAAAGATAAAATATGTATATTAAAATCAAATATTTACATTTTAAAAAAAAAAAAAAAAAAAAAAAATTATTTAAGTTTGCCAGATTCCCTGCTACTGTATAGTGTTTACTGGACTATCTATTTATCTGTATATTATGCATTATTACAAGTCCTACATGTTAAACTAGCCCATTTTATTGTACTGTATCGCTCTACAGTGAACACGACTCATATATGCCCCTCTGCACAAAGCACGCCATGAGCGGCGCTAACCAAAAGAATGTGCCTTCTCTTTTTCCCACCGTCCTCCTTTTTTTTCAAGAGAAAGAAAGAAAGAAAGGTTGCGTGGTTCCTCTTGTAGGCCACTCATTCAGTTAGGCGAGTTTTTCACTTCCGTAAATGCCGCTTGGATAATCTGCCCTACTTTCTGTGTCTTTTGCGCATAACAGCTCCAGGATCAGTTTGACTAAGTGCCTTTGTGTTGGAGCTCAGCGTAAACAGTGTGCGCTAGCTGATCTCAGGTCAGAGAATCGAGTGTAATGTCACTGAACACATCTAGTCACGCCATCGTTCCTGCAGAGGCTCCAGTCACATATATCACCTTTACACACACAATAAGTAGCTGCTTTTGTTTTCTTCAGCGATATATTACATTTTCAGCTTACAATGATACCACATGGTAGAAAGTATCTCCATAACACCTAAATGTAAGCGGCTTTTCCCACCTGTGTGTGTGTGTGTGTGTGTGTGTGTGTGTGCACGCTACTCAGGAATGTTGTTTAAGGTGTGTGTCAGTGCTTCAGCTCAAAGAGCATAAACTTTTAATCATGAGTTAATCAGTGTTTTCATGTTTCTTATTACTCCTCACTCATCTCTTACACTACAAATGTGCGTCTTAAATGCCAGAATAAAACAAAATTAGTAGGGAGCCTAGTTGACATTTTCCTTTAGTGTAGTTCTAGAACACACACACACACACACACACACATGAAAGCATGGTAAACAGTCTGTGCTTGATTTGCATTGAAGCAGCTTCCTGAGCCATGACGTCAACGTTAGCATGTGTCGATAATTGCTTGAGCAGCATAACCTGATATTTAACAATCCGTTCCTTTAACACACTGTTGCATGAAACGTAAAACAAACAAGCTGACACTCTGAGGACCGACTGAGGGCATGTTTTTACTTAAGAGTCTGTTGATCAAGTCCAAATTCCAGAGTGAAACACTTTTGATATGACTGTTGTTTATTATTTGGTCCAACTCAGTTTCACACCGTTAGCTATGGCCGAGCCAATCGCTAGCCCAGGCCCTCATGACGAGCAGATTTGCACAACACGCAGTCACTTTGGCTAAAGATGTCGAGAGAAAATAAAGATACATCCCTGACTCGAAAAGCATCCTTTTTTATCTGACGTGAGGACCAAACAGCACAACCCATATCCAAAACGTTAACCAACAACGCACTGAATTGCTGTGAGGACACAAAAATGTTGTGTTACCTTAAAAACATTAGATGAATAAAGTAATTTGTTTTTCTTAGTCTGTGTTTTTGTACTTAATTATTGAGCTGTATGTTATTATATTATTTATAATATATTAATTAGTTAGTTATTAAATAATTAGTTATTATATGAAGCTATCATTTTTTTTAGCCTAGCCTAATTAACGCTTGCTAACACTTCCAGGCAAAAAGAAACGTAAGCTTTAGTTGTTACCGAGCCTTGATGATAGAGACTCCTTCCACAAATGTAAACATCTCCGTAGAGAAAACTTCACCATGTCAGCAATTTCACATGTTTTCGAATTACTTTATACGCACCGTTTACTTTCTAGTGGTCTAGCTGATGAACGTATGATCCGTTCACCTCTGTCAGAAATATAGCAGTCCAGCTGGGTTACAGTAAACTGCCTGATAGATCCATATAATACAGTGGTGTAGGGATGGGAGCCGAGATTCAGTTCCAAATTAGAACCAAATGCAAAATGCCAAAGATACCGTGTACCCATAACAAAAACAAAAGCTACATATCTACCAACTAAATGTATAATACATATCCAAACGTTTACGGCGCAAGAACGAGAGGATCTGCCGTGGTAGCTCGCGTCGTTCGTGGTGGCTTGCTCGCAGTGAGATTTCAATTTCAAATCTTGTAATAAAACCTCCTGTGGTTCACTAGCTGTACCTCGAAACAGGATTTCAAGAAAGTTTTTTAATTTAATACGGTAAAGTGTGTGTGTGTCTAAGTGTGTGTGTGTGTGTGTGTGTGTGTGTGTGTGTGTGTGTGCACATGCTATATTTGAAGTTATAAATGCCCAGAAGTTATGTCTTGCTATCTAAATACCTTTTTTGTTTTTGTAAAAACATTTTCGAATTGGAAATGCGAGCCGGAATCGATAAGCAGAATTGGAGAGTTATGTGAGGGGCGGAGCTGGAAACATTCTGGAAAAGATTTTCATTTATTGGTCGAAAATCTAGCTACACAAAATATAGAGGCATCGAAATCATGGAGTTAAGACAAACACAGTGCTCAGACATTTATTTTGCGTTTTACGTTTGGTGCTCATATATCCAGAAAGCTGCATTTGCATACGGGAAACTGATTGGCTGTAATATCTGACGACACAATAGCTCTTTCCTTCAATGTTCAGTAATAATTCTGCTTCTCTAATAAGATTTGCAGCTCTCTCCATTTCTTCAGAACCAGCACAGTCATTTTTTTGCTTTTTGACCACTCTGGGCAATCAAATTAATCCTCCTGAAAGGATTAAAAAAAAAAAAAAAAAAAGAATATATTTGATTGAGTTTTTATAGAAGAAACATGAGTTTATCAAGGTCCTCGGGCCTTTCAGCTCTCACTACATGAACCTTTGTGCTTTGTGGTAAAGAGATCTAAGAAAATTATCTGTATTTTACAAATAGAAATGTTTGCTCATTTGTAATGCGTTGCTCACTCGTGCTGTGTTTTGCTTCTCGGTGGTCTTGAGAGCCTGATTCAGGAAGTTTGTGTATAATAGAGATGGGAATTCCATTCAGAACTGCAAATTGCATGCTGATAGAATTAATCTAAAAATGATGGATGTAAAAATGGGCCTCATCTTGCAGAAAGAACTTTGCTTTTTATTCGGAGAAGTAACCATTAGTAAAGTAATAACAAGAAGCAGTAATAATATTTTCATTCACCATGCCAGAAGTTGAAAAAGCTTGACCTCTCTGCTGATAGATTGATGATGTACTATCTTTGCTTTTGAGAATGTGCTGTTATAGAAAAATAATCAACAGCTGTGCAAAGTGTTCCAGCCGATGTGAAGCAGAGTCACCGTTCAACTCAGAAGTTGATTATTTTCTAGTAACAATACATGTTGAAGTGTTTTGTATTTTTACTTCATATGCAGCAATGTACTACCATTAATGTATTAAATAACAGTACGTTGCACATTATTTTGGTTTATAGTTACATTTACTGTCATGGAACGTCTATGAAACAAGTTACTTCCTGTTATTATTTATAGTAGCTATAAATAGTCACCAACCTTTTGTTGTTTTTTTCTTCGAAAAAATACAGTCCTGTTCTAAAAAACGTTAAAATCTCTGATTGTTACAAAGCGCCAGCACTGGAGACTTCGAGAAAATGCTTAATAAATGTCTCCTTACAGAAAACTTCATCATGTAACAATAAGAATGTTGTGCCTTTCTGTCTCTAATCGCTTCCCACTTCGCTTCAATTCCTCCCCAATATATTTCTGATCACACAAACACGCTTCTGAGCAACTTCGCCTGCGTGGTATAAATGTGCACAGCTAGCAAAAGTACCTCAACACTCAGTTCACTTAACGTTATTGTTTTGAAAGCAACACAACGGGGTGTTTATACATATTCCGATGCGTAATATGTAATACATACACGAGATGCTGGTACTCCGTTGTGTTATGTCACGTCTCTGGTTCCGGAACGCCGGAATGCTGTGTAAAAACACACTCCGGGGCGTCTTAATTTCATCTTCGGTTTAATACAAACAACCAAAACAGATGTTATGAGGGGTCTTCTGTACAACAATGTTATGGGATCGCTGTGTATAAAGGGCTAATTGCACACACGTTTTAAACGAGTTTGAGCATGAATGTATAGTTTTCCGCATTCAAGTCCCTGTAAATGAACCGTTATTATAGAAATGATAATGTATTAGAGCAAGCACATTAATATAAACCTTAAAGCTGAAATGGTGTCAAATGAATCAATACCTTTGATCACGTTTGAGAATTCAACAGCACTGTGGTATAATACCATTTTAACACACTTCCCACTGTCATTATCAGGTTATAACATCTACAATAACTTTACATTCAGTCTTACTGATCCATGTATTCCCTTTCCTGTAGTGGGATTTATTTTGGACAAGGGTCACTGATTTGAGAGGTGTATACATGCTACAAGTTGTCCCTGTTGTAACCTCTTTCTTTTTTCTCTTCTTCCTTTTTTTCAGTTTCGGCCCTTTTGTTTACTTGCTCATTTCTTTCTCTTCCTGCTCTCTGTCTCTCTCCTGGATCGTCTCTAAACCCGGGGGTTACACTGCTCTCTTTTTCCCTAATGGCAGTCAAAATGAACAATTATTGAATGTAAATGCAGATTTTTGGGGCAGTTAATGTCGATGGCCGGCACAAAAAAATTGAGAAGAGTGCAAGGGGCACAGACTTTAATTTCTCTTAATGCAGTGATTACAATCCTAATGGATCTCGTCAGTAGGCGACGGAAATTGAGCAGGTGAAACAGTGAATACAAGAGCGGGCTAAAAATAAATGATGGAGATGTCTTGAAAAATACTGTAGTGTGTTTGGTGCGTGTTCCCCAATTTTTTTATTCGCTACAACATTGTGCAAAAGAAAAAGGAAAAGAAATGTCGCAAATTCTGACGGATTTTAGAAAGCCGTACATGGTAATCGATCCCTCAGTATGTAATAGTGCGCTGTGGTCGTCCTGACTGGTCTCAAGGGCTCCACGTCATTTTGGTGACGAATCACCTTTCGATTCTTTTTGACAAGACACTTTCAGTCAAGTAAAGCTCAGTCCAGTTAAGTGTTGATGGTTAATCTAGGATTTAAACCCATAACGTTCTGGTTGTAAATGCAGAATCGAAAATAAAATGCCGAACTATCACTGCTCAAGCTAACAAACACCCCCAAGGGGTCGTTTGCAGTATGTAACAGTATAACTGCAATACTATACAGCCTAATGCAGCTCACATTAAAAGATATGCATCTGTAATGTTTGGCTCTTGGCAGACATTTTCTAACCAGGAAGTAGACGTATGATGAGCAAAACCTTTGACCAAAAGCTGAGTTGATGCATCAGTGATGACGGACTCCACACCAAAAACCCCTTTTCACTTGTGGGCTTATTTAAGGAAACTTTGTTTGAGATAATTCGATGCAATACCTGTTTAAAATCTTTTGCAGACATAAAACATCTGTCAGAGAGTGACTATTTAATCACTTTTTGCAGAACTGACTTATAAATTAGTTTTATTAATTAGGCCTTGCTTTTCCAGCTGCCTCTTAAACCAAGCAAAGCTTTGCATGCTGAGTTTTACATTGTTGGTCAAAGCAAACCGAGCAAAGACGAGGAAGTGTCAGAAACATTTTTTCTGATAAGTTATGTGATCGATGCTTGATACTGATACCGAAATGAGTATTTAGTATTAATCAATCCAGGACGTCACAGAACATTTCAGTAGTGGTCATGTGCACACACCATACTAAACCCGTTCTGTATAACATTAGAGGTGATTTTGAATGAAGTGCATTAGCTAGCTACGTTCATCTAACTTTCTTTTTTTACTTTTAACGTTGTTTGATTTCAGAAAGGCACTTCAAGTTAAGCACATTTTATCGTTTTCATTGCTTCCGAATTCCTCGTTGTCAATAACCAATGGTGGCTGGTCATCAGAAACAACATACTGGGTAAGAGCTGTTATTTTTTGCTCACCAAGCTCGGTCCATCAAATTTGTTTCTTATCTAGCCAGCGTTTCTTGCACCATTGCATGCCGAGTTTTACATTGTTGGTCATTCACGGCTTTTTACTAATGGGGAAGGAACCACCATCATGCCATTTCTGCAGAACATCCCTATCAATTAAGCCTATTTAACGTCATTGTCCCATTTTCAAAGCCACAAGGGAGCAATTTTATTCTCAAAGTACTTCAGATGATTTATTTTATAAGGTGCTACCACCGAACATCTTCGAATTTTTATCACATGTGAATCTGGAGCATCTGTCAAATCACCTTCTTTGTCTATGTGATTTTATGTGTATATAAATTCGACCATACACATTTCTTGCCATGAAATAACCGCAGGTGCTGATATGGCATTAAACCAGACCTACCTACCTACCCTGCTTGTATTGTAGGAAGATTCTGTAGTTCTTCCTGAAGATGTTTCCGTAGAGCGCAGCCTGCTTTGCTTTTTGATTGCCATCATTAATTGGGAAATATGTCCAGATCGCTGCCATTCGGTGTCATCTGATCATAGGCGTGACGGTGCGCACTAGGAGTAGTCACACAGTATCACGTGGAACGCATTATCGGTATCCCTTGTAGAGACAAAACAGCTCGGTGCTTAACGCTTACGTAGAATCTGTATTACGCAAGTACCATCCTCCTAGTGAAACAGCTAGTCACCTTTTTGGTAAAGAAATTAAGAAGAAAAGCCTAGCCATATTCTCAGACTGATGCTTGGATAAATATAGGGTTCTTTGCTCCTTTTGTAATGAGGAAATGAGTAGCCAGGAATATATTTCTTTGCCAAAAAACCACACATTTTGTAAACAGCTATTTCAAACCTGTATTTTTAACCCTTCATCTTGTCAATCCATTTGTGGTTTTCAGTTCAGTTCAGTCTCGTCGTACTGAAAATAATCGCCACCGAGCGTCACCAAGATGGCGCCCGATGAATAGACGTTTGTGAATACACCCAGGATTTGTGTACATGGAGTATGTCCTGTGTGAGTGTGTGGGAGGTTGTGATTGTCTCCTCTGTTCTGATCTCATTAACCTTCAGAAGGTGATTGGAATATAGTTGTGGGGAAAACGCCAGGGAGCGATGGAGGGAAAGAAAGACGGACTGGATGAGACCTAGCGAAGGTCAGACCGTTGTATTTTAGGAAGTCGGGTGTGATGCATAGGGGTGATGTGAGCAATTAGGATGTGATTCATTCATCTTTGTAATGCACATGGAGGTTGTCGTTCCAATATCTGATCTCTTCTGAGTGTTGCTTTACTTAATCAGATATCCAAGCTAGGCGTTTGTATTGTAAGTGTCAGTTCATTATGAGCCACCAGAACTGCTTCAGTGCTCCTTGGCAGAGATTATACCAGTCCCTGGAGCTGTACTGGAGAGACGCACACCATCCTTCTCAAAGATATTCCCTCAGTTGGTGTTTTGATGACGGTGCTGTCTGACACATCATTCCAAAAGCTCCCGTAGGTGTACGGAACTCGGAAGTCCGTAGCCACATTTTCATTTTCATCAAACCGTTCAGTGAGCATTCCTGCACTGTGGGCATGTGGGCAGAGTCATCCTGGAAGAAACCACTCCTGTCAGGATAGAAACGGGAATCATAGGATGTAAGTCAGAAGACATCTTTATTGATGTGCCATGGCTCTTCCATGGAAAAGTCAGAAAAGAGATGACTAGTTGTCTAGTCCCTACTTTTTAGAATTGCTGGTGGACTGTCGGAAGATGTTTAAATAGTAAAAATGGTTTCCGAATTCATACCGGAAATACATTCATTTGGTTTGTTGGTCTTTTGTCTCGTCTCTTCGACTCATACGTTCTGCATAATGAAACCACACTGCACTAGTCACTGCCTTATGACCGTCCCTTATATGAAAGAGTGTGTGACTGAGAGAGCGACAAGAGGAGGAGGAAGTAAAGGACAGCTGGACATGCAGCCAAGAGTGCTTTAGCTGAAAGGAAAGTAAACACACACTGTTGGTAGGGAAACCATTTTGGCTCATTCCCGACACTGACTGACTGGTAGTGCGCACAGTAATCATACTACAGGTTTAATACTATAATAGAATGCATTGATGCATTACACACAGTGTGTGTGATGGAGAACAAAGCTGAAGTGTGTGTGTGTGTGTGTGTGTGTGTGTGTGTGTGTGTGTGTGTGTTTCCGTACTAAAGACACACGGATGCATTATTGATAACGGCGATGCCTTGAAGCAGGACTTCGCCTCAGCGTCTCATTGAAACCTTAAGAGATCGAGTTAAAAATAGATGAGAGTCATCAGACACACACACACACACACATACAAATACACACACGCAGCTACTCATCCAGCACTGCGTTTTCCATTATAGTTAATTATGCAAAATGCACGACACAGACAAACACGCACTAAACACACGCACACTAAACACACACACCCGACACACACACTAAAATGAATGTCTATACTCTACAGGTGCTTCAAATAAGTTTATAGTGCTGCCTGATCGGACAAAAATGTTATTGTGTGTGTGTGTGTGTGTGTGTGTGTGTGTGTGTGGAGTGAAAAAGTACAGGTGAGGTTCAAAGTGCAGGTGCGGCAACACGAATGTGGTTTTCAAACGGAAATTAGAACAAAACCACGTTATGTGAATGGTATGAATGAATGCGTACACACACACACACACACACACACACACACACACACACACACACACACACGCCCAGGTCGCTAATCCCTGTATGTAAATTTTGCTCTGGATTAGAGGTGTAAAATGGCAAAGAGCTCTCCAGCGCCATCCCAGATTACACACACACACACACACGCACACACACACAGCTAGGATTCTAATCCTAGCATGTAAAGCTTGCTCTGGCCTTAAAGGTGTAAAATGGCAAATAGCTCCACAGCGCCACCCCAAATTGTGTAAAAGTGTATCTCTGCTTACAGACGGTGACGTAAAAGTTGCAGTGAGTGAAACGCTCAACACCGAGGAAACATTGAAGGAGTTTAAACATTAACTAGCTCGGCTCATGGCTCGTGTTATTGTTGATGATGTTTTAAAGCAATAAAGTCTGTACAGCTGTTTACCAGTAACGGCTGCAGCAGTGTGTGAGTGTGTGTGTGTGAGTGTGAGTGTGAGTGAGTGTGTGTGTGGGCTGCTACATACACATTTGTTTCTAAGTCCATTTCCTTCCTGTTCGAGCTCTTCCCCTTTCAGCAGCCTTCATGCCTGAATCAGAAATGGAACAAACTCCTAAGGCAGCGGCGTTATAACACTGAGTCACAGTTAGACCTGCGTGAGACGCTCCATTATTCACTTAAAGAAATCTTTTAGCGCTGTGGGATTTAACTGGGAGAAACAATTCCTGCATAGATTGCGTTCAAACTTCCAACCACTGAATCAAACTGTTTTTTTCCCATGTTACTCCCTGACTCCCTGAAGGCCACTTATAAAGATGTTGTTATTATTATTATTATTATTATTATTATTATTATTATTATTATTATTAGCAGTAGTAGTAGTAGTGTAAAGTGACAGTTGTGTCAATTATTAATTCTTGTATAAATATATAGAAGTTTGTTTAAAAAGTCATCATTTTTGTATTATGGATGTTGAGTCAAATGCCACTGTTGATATGCTATTTAATTAAAAAAATAATAAAATCCATTACCATTATCCATATTAGCTGTACCTAACTTAGATTTTATATTTTTTTTAAACGACAGAAATAACAGACCAGTTTTCTACGTTGCCAGCCATTTTGGCAGAAACTCAGTTTAAATATTAGTTTATTAGTTGTGTAAAAATGTGGATGAGTCAATTTATTGTAAATAAGTGCCTCAAAATTGCATAATTCTTCAGCTTCATCTTTATTTCATTCACTGTAAATGTTCTAGCCTTTAATAAATGTGTTTATTACTTTAGAACAAAATTCGAGTCATGCATGAAGGGTTTAATTGGACTCATCCTTGTATCAGGGAAATAAAAAAAATCTAGAACTTGTAAACCTGTAAGGAGTAAATGATATATTTTGTGTGTATTGGTGTATGGTGTAGATTGATATTGAAGGCCATTCTGAACATTCGAGATCCCTTAATGACAAAAATTAGCTGAGAAATGAGTCTGTTATTATCATCGTGAAATGTTTTGAACACATGACACTGATTTCTTCACTGGTTGTGACGGTCTGGCTTGCTGTAGTTCTGGAAGGATCTGTAGAAGATTTACATTAGGTTTAAAGGCTCCTGCTGTCGTATCTGTCAGTATCAAGCTAGCAAATTAACATGCGTTAGTCTAACATGTCTGACTCTAGATGGCCTCTAGTCTATCCATTTCAGTTAGCAAGCAGAAACAAGAAAACCGTCCCACATCCAATTAATTAGCAGAAATTCATAAGCGATATTTTGCATTAATTTCTCCTCTGCTTCTTTTTTCTTTTTTCATTTTTCCGCTCCAGATAGATATGAATGCGTGATCACCACTCCGTCATACATTAGAGAATTCCGTTTCTGTTCTTGTCACGCCACACGCGGATCCCATCCAACTGCCTAATACATAAACCTTTCAGCCAAATGATAGTAAAGTGTACTTTTCGCATATCTGCATATGATTTTTGCAAAAATCATGGCACCCCTCGGTGATCTAGAGGCCATGAGCGACCACTATGAGCAACAACCAGCTCTTGTGATATTGCGATTCTTTGTAACTTAAGAAAGTGATGTGATTTTTATGTTCTGTAGTTTATACAGTATGAACACAGCGTATAATACTCCATAGTTTAAACGATGAAAATTGGAATGCTTCTTTGTAGAGGATTTTGACAGAAGTTGCATTGGCAGTGATGGGAATCGGAAGAGGCGGATGGGATGTGGCGAATTTTAAAATGCATTGCATCGTGTTTTTTTTTGTGTGTTTTTTTTTATCACCAGTTAATGAGGCTGCAGAAAGATCAGTCTTGTTTTTGAGTAAATATGAGAAGATCAACAACAAACTGTTGATATTTCAGCTCAGAACACTAAGCCTCCTCCTTTGGTTAAATATTGAGATATATTTGTTATAAAAAAAATTGAAACAGATAGGCTAATGTAGCTAGCAGTGCAGTGAAGCAAAAGCGGTAATAATCCTGGGTGTTTTCTGTAAAAATAAACTCCTCGTGTGAAAGCAGCCTTGGGAGCCATCAACAAATTAACGTTCTCTTTTCCGAGTCGTTTCTATTTTCTGTCTTGCTTCTGCGAGTTGAATCATTAACAGAGTCTAAGGCACTTCCTGTTATGAGCAGTGATACGTGCGACGTCAGAGGGGTTAAGTAAGTTAACGTGGTAAACTCTACAGGACCGAATCCTGATGCTCGTGTTACAGACGATTGCACATTCGTCTTTACATTCCTCTAACTAGGAAATTAGCCTTGTCTGTCACCACAACTCACCATGTAGTCACATACGGTAGTCTGTGTTCTGTGTTTGTCTGCTTTTTTTTTTTTTTTTAACTTTTTCAACAGCTGTTCTTCTTATTTCTGTTGGCTTTGGAGCTGAAGACATGGAACCGGGTGGGTTTAAGGGTTTCTGATTAAGCCAGGTTTAAACTGTACAGCGAGAGAAAAGCCTGATGAATATTTCTGCATCACTTCTGCTTGTTATCACACACAACTAAGCGTAACATTCAGTTTATCAGGGTTACATGATGTAATGCGATGCTCAGTGTCAAAGTAATGACTGTTCCTATTTTATGAAGACAGCATTCAGCAATAAGCTTACTCTAGAGAGCCTACTTAGGCTGCCTACTCCTGAGTGGAACCCCTGTGGCTTGAACTGGAGGATCGGTTGTGACGTACGGACCTCTCTGGTCTCTATATGCTCCTGTTTTTCTGGAGTTGTAATGACGTGATGTGCAGTATTCTGTAATGTACTTCCGGCACCTCACCATCATCATCCTCATCATCGTTTTTTCAGAGTGATTGGCTTGGTTATCAGTCATGGAGGGTTCTGAACGAGGAGCACTGCTCTGCTTAGGGTGCATTTGAATTGGGGTTTCTGCTTTCTAGGCATACAGAAAGGAGGAAAGTGAAACTGAGTACTCTGCTATTCACACTCATCCATATTTCAGCAGAGACGATCCCTGGGAGAGAGTGAGCGCAGAGTGTACGGACGCACACGTGCACACACACACACACACACACACACACACACACACACACACGCGCGCACGCACGCTGCTTCTTTGCCATGTTACTGTTGTCATAACGCCCCCGTGTGTGCTTCTCCCAGTACCAGAGGTGTGTATCTCTCCTCTTGATGCTCATCTTCATCAACATGATCAATGACACTTAACATGATCAAAGATACTTTTGTTGTATATATGTGGCCTAAACATGTTTCATGCAATGTAATGTTATTGTTTTATTGTACAAAATGTTTTATTTCAAATAAATTGCAGCTCTTCAGGTGTGAAAAGTCATATCTCATATCTCAAGGAGGCCACGCCTCCTACATTGAGACTGACAGGTACTGAGGCCACGCCTCCTTCACTGAGACTGACAGGTACTGAGGCCACGCCTCCTTCACTGAGACTGACAGGTACTGAGGCCACGCCTCCTTCACTGAGACTGACAGGTACTGAGGCCACTCCTACAATTTAGCAAAACAGGAAGCTAAGAATAATGTAATGTTTCTTCCTGCATGTCGGACTGGACTGGTTGATTGCTAACCTGAGCAGCTGAATTAGTTGTGGTACCCTGAGTGCAATTGCCCAGTCCTGTGGGACAATGTGGAGGCCTCACACTGACCCACTCTCACTGTGTACATGTGTGTGTGTGTGTGTGTGTGTGCACCATGCTGATACAGGCAGCGTAACCTTTTGCTTAGAGGGAAAACATTGCATCCTGTTTTTAATCCTTATCATTACTGCAAGTTGCAACTGTCTTACTTTCTATATATCACATCATCTTTCTTTCTCTTCTTCTCACTCATGTGCTGTTGTTCTGTCTCCCAGAATCTTTAATTCTCTCTCTTGCACTCTTCTCTGTCTGTCTGATTCTGTCTCTCTCAGTCTGTTTATTTCTCTCGGTCTCTCACTATTTCTCTCTCTGTCTGTGTCTGTCTGTTGATTTCTCTCTTTATCTCTCTCTTCTGTTCCCCATCTCTCAGATTCTCCCTCTCTCTGTTTCTCAACATCCTCTCTCTCTCTCTCTCTCTCTCTCTCTCTCTCTCTCTCTCTCTCTCCTGTGTCTCTCTTTGACTTATCCAAGATGACAGCCGGGCCGTTCCTAGCTGTCTGCATCACAGTCGCCATGACAACGGAGTGTGTGTGTGTGTGTCTGTGTACATGGTGCTTATTTCAGAGAGCATTGGCTCAGAGAATCATGTGCTCCCCTATCACAAATGAGACAAAGTGATTAGTGTCCTTTCTGTGAAGAATGTTTAGTTGTTTAGTTAAATATCTTATCCAAGCAGGTGATTTATGCATCAATATTAAATGAACATTTATTGCCCATTATGCTATTTCTGTTACTGTAATGCTAAAGGAATCTGTTGATCCGTCTCCATCTTGCCTTTTCCATGTGACGATCTTTCTCATCTGTTCTGTTCAGACAGTGGTAGTAGTGACGTGTGAGAGGGGAGGGAAGGAGAGATTGGGTAACGCTGGCTAAAAATACGTTGAATGATCTGCAAACAGGAAGCTAAAAATCCTTCCCATGTCCTCCCGGCCTGCTTACTCGCTCCACCTTGTGTGTGTGTGTGTGTGTGTGTGTGTGTGAGAGAGAGAGAGAGAGAGAGAGACGTGTACGTGACCAGAGAGCGATGTGGATTCATCAACATTACACTCACAACCCAATGGGAGGTGCCAGAATTTTTGCACCTTTTCATCTAACACACTTCTGAATAAAAATTTGTGTTTAATAGTATTGTTTTTAGTGATACAATACAATATTACGGGTTATGAAGCTATTTGTCGGATATTGATGTAGATGTCTTTGAACCTCTCAAGGTTTCTTCCTCATGCAGTCTCGGGGAGTTTTCCTTGCCCCGGTCGCCTCAGCCTTGCTCTCTAGAGAGCGAAACCCGCTCGGTGAGTAGCTGTAAAGCGCTAATTCTCAGCTTAAGAAACCACAATGACTCGTAGTTACTGGTAAATATACACTAATGAAAACATACTTCTGAATATATAATATACCTATATTCAATTTCTGCTAATAGAACCCCTTAAATCCTTCATAGTGAACCTTTAACACAAACTATTTAACACTGATAGAGCTGCGCTTCCATTCGCACAGCTTGTGTAAGGCTTCTATGGCAGATTCAAGCACAGTGTGTTTTAATGAGACCAAAGATTAAAGCGTATTGGGCAACAGGCTTACAGGGTCCCGCCTGCATGCATGGCATCTCTGAGTGATAGGAGCGTAGACTGATGGGTTTTGCATCGAAAAGACATGTCAATGTTTATTTTACAGTGTACTCTATGCTTGTCCCACCCAGACATACATGTGATGATCCTCTCAAAGAGGCGGAACCTCATAACCAGCTGCCCATCACCGATACATTAACGAACATGACCGACATTTCAAACGTAATCATATCAGCGCCAGGAGCATAGCATGAGTCGCTAACCAAATCCATAAGAGTTTCACACAACTAGTATACCTTCTTAATATAATCTATATAATTGGTCAATATTGTAAATAAATTGTAAAGTGAAATTGGATTATATGCGGCAATTTTTATTTATTTTTTTTACGAAACCGATTCAGCCAGCTGGCAGTTACTAGCTTCTTGAGTGAAATTTCGCTTGCTAGTTAGAACGCTTATCTGCGACATGGAAAACCGCTAATGTTGTCGACCTGCTTTTGGAAAAGTTTTACTTATGAGGAGAAACTTGAACAGAAGCCCAGACCGACACATACAATAGATAAAACAAAACACACTTCAGTACTTCAGTAACAGACAGCTGCACTTTCCTTCTTTTAAACACCACACGACTGGTTTAAAAATACTCTGCGGCCACTAAGATCATGCTTAACAGCAAATATTCTGAATTAAGTCTAATAAAATTTTTCCAACACAGGTAAAGTGCGGACAGCGTGTCTATACGTTTCTACTGTAAGCTATGTTGTGAATAATGGGAGAGGAAAAGGGGGATTATGGCGTGGATGATGTTTGTACATTAGATACGTGTGTGTACCACGGTGATGTTTGTTTTCCATGACAAGGCTGAGAGAAAGAAGAAGAAGGTGTCTCCCTTTGCCAGTCCTCAGTTCGGGGTACTTTCAGGTTTTTTGAGATGTAGTTGGACTGGAAATTTTACTGAAACCTGGCAACCCTGGTTAATGCTCGAGCACAGGTACGTCACACAGCATACTCTATAGGTTGTAGAATAAGTCAAATGTGATAGGCTCTACATTTAGTGTTATTATTAAAGCGGCCAGCTGGCCCTTCCCAGAATCCAATGCGTTGTTTTTGTTTTGATAGCATGTGACCTACCTGTTAGTTCTCTGTTCAGCCAAACCATCGCAAAATCACCGTTAGTGATCCTTTCAAACTTTTTCTTCATCTACGTGTCATAAGTGGAAGTTTGGAACAAAATATGCCTTGTCTTTTCTTTCCTTCGCAGCTGCCTGTGAAACAGCCAGTGCCAGTTTGGGTCCATTACAATGGAATAACCACGCGAAAGCGGAACGGATCAGTCGAAAGGATTTAAAATATAGACACCTTGACAAAATGTTTTCAGTTTCACATAACAAATGAAGATCTATGGCTTAGCAGGTCGCTGGATTAGTGCGGGTTGTTTTAGGAATATTTTCGCCGCCCTGGAAAATTGAGACTCGCTACTTGGCGCAGAGGATTCTGGGCAGGCTGAGACGGCCCCTTTAATGGCACCCACCAAAATATCTGGCCATGAGGTGCTGTTGCATTTCAGTAAAAATGTCAAAAATGGTAACATTGGCACGTTTATTGTTCCAAAACTAATTCGACCATGCCATGCATCCACAACATTCCAAGCGTACACCTGGCCATAAAGGTGTTCGTTTTCCACAAAGTCTTTTCCCACAAATCTCATCTTGCGTGTGAGTTTGTCCTGTGTTTTTGTCATGCATGTACTGACCTGTTTTGGACTTAGATTTCCCAACTCGTGAGTGTTGTGTGAAAAATAACGCAGCAGCCACTGTTTACTACGGTTATACCTAATAATTATAAACACAGTGTCACTAAAGTTTACTGCATTTTCTTTTCTTAGTAAATATAGTGCAGGAGGAGGGAGAGAGGAAGCGCAGGGTAGGGGGTCGACTCGTTTATGGCGTCTCATGGCACTCTCAATGCCGTCTCTTCCAGGTCTTTGAGAAGAAAATGCCCCTGTTTTGTCTTGCCTTGTCTAAAAAGTGTGTGTGTGCATGTATGTGTGTGTGTGTGTGTGTGTGTGAGAGAGAGAGAGAATGAGAATGAGTGGAAAGAGAGAAAAGATTGTTGTGTGTTAATTAGGGCACTAAAAAGTTTTTAGAAAAAGAGTTTTAGATTTCAGAGGTCTAGACTTTTTTTTGTGTGTGTGTGTGTGTGTGTGTGTGTGTGTGTGTGTGTGTGTGTGTGTGTGTGTGTGTGTGTGTGTGT
>JAQQZR010000025.1:156968-170288 GCA_030068235.1 Notoglanidium macrostoma
AAACTCCACACAGAAAGGCACCCTGGGTGACCCGGGGATCGAACTCAGGACCTTCTTGCTGTGAGGCGACAGTGCTAACCACTGCACCACACTGTATAAATTACACAAGTAATTCCTACCTGTAGTTGTGGCGGTTCTCGAACTGAAAATTTCCCCGTAACCCAAATGTAGGCGATTAGCCACTATTAGAAGGCAGTTTAGAACCGGAGCTACAAAGGTAACAAGCGTATCCTTTGTTCAAACGGCAAGTCTAAGATCATCACACACCTTCAAACCGTGTCGAGTTCAGCAGCATCTTGAACAAACTTTCTGATCTTGTTTGTGACTCTGTATGCCACTCTTGTCTATAAAAATACACAAAAGGATTTCACAAAGCTAAAAACAGCTGTCGCTCCATCTTGAAGCTGAATCATTTTCTTCCTCAGCACACAGCTTGGTGTCACTTCATGCCAGGATCAGACTCTCTGAGGAGACCGAATTGTGTGTTAGAAATGATTTGAATGTTAATATATATATATATTTTTTGTGTGTGTGTGTGTGTATGAAGAACGTTTGTGTACGATTAGTCAAATGAGCCAGACCATATCTTTTGAGGTGAGAATGAAATGACTTTGATGTGCACTTTGGCTCATGATGAACTGTAATCTTGAATCAATACTAAAACAGAATTCAGACACAAAAAACATGCTGTGGTTGATTAGCCAAACATGAAATGCATGAAGTTTCCCCCCTTATCTCAAGTGTAGTCACGCTATTCCTTTAAGACTTCCTTTAGTGTCAAAATGTACATTATAATGTGTTTATAAGTATTCACACCCTTCTGGTGGACGGTCTCTTCTAGGCGGGGTCATAGATGTGCAATATTCTTTTCATTTTTGTTAAAATAATCGATTTAATGGTGCTCTGACGTCCAAATTTGGCATATTTTTGCATCCGCATCCTGATTGATACAGAACTCTGTCCCAGATTTGTTTTTACCTCAGTTTGTTGCTTTATCACAGAATCTGGTTCCTTCAGGTATCATTTATTTTGTTTAAACTTTCTTTGCACACGGGTCGACTCCATTCAGCTGATCATGTGACCTCTGATGGCAATTAGCTGTACCGGGAATTCACGGCAAAGGGGTAAATAATTTTGCAAACTGTATAGGTTTGTCCTTTGCACTTCAATATTATGTACTATTTTTGGTTGATTAATGAACTCAAAGATGACGGAATATCAATTAGGTCCGTGTTAGTTCTTGTTTGTAACTCATAAACCAATGCGGAAAGGTTTAGGGGGGGCGAATACTTATGCAGGGCATGGTACTCGTAAATATGTGTGCACAGGTGTGTGCATTTCCAATCTTTTTGATGACCAAAGGTAGGACAAGAATAGGAATATCTGTCAGTTTGGACCTTGTAGGGACATTTGAGACACAATGTTTATATTAAGTTACTGAGGTTAAGTTTAGGGTTAGCTTTAGGTGTAGCGTAGCATTAATTAGCTGAATTATTAATTGTCAACGGAAGGTTTTCTTAAGGATGGACAGTAAACCCAATGTGAATATGTGTGAAGTTAAGTGACAAATGTGAGCGTTTTATGTGTGTTCAGAGGTTCAGTTCCATAAACGCCACATGAATCATGTGTGTTTTCATCACGCTAGGACTTTTTTAAATGAGTATGAAATGGAAACGCTAGACATGCATGATATGAGCAGGAACAGTGACGCTATGTTGCGACTATATTGCCGCATGTTGCGATGGTCCCAGGCTTCACAGTCTATTAAAAGAAGCTGCAGAATGTGTGATGTATCAGTGTTCAAGTTTGCACTCATTTTACTTTTTCTGCTTGATTCACCGCAATGGCACGCTTTTTACAAAACACACACAGACATACCTCGAACTTGGGAGATAACTGAACCCAGTAAAAAGTGAGCTTTATTGCATTCTACAGGGTTCTGCGGTCTCACCATTTCAGAGGCTAGCTTTATGATGACGAGGAACACGACGGAGTACCTTTAGAGTACAGTACAGTCATGATGTTAAGTGCAGCCTGCAATGCTGAGAATGCGCATGTGGGAAGGAGGAGAGTTGGTGCGAGAGTGTGTCTGTGCATCTGCCCTAGTGTGTGAGAGGTCATGGCATGGCAGTGACTGACTGTTGGTGTGTGTGTGTGTGTGTGTGTGTGGGGATTACTTGTTATATAATGTCAGTATTGAGCCTGCACCAAGCAGACGGTAAGAGGATTACACTGCATGTGCCTGAGACACAGGTCCTCTGGTGCCCCGCTTACACACACATACGCTCATACAGTCTTACTGTACACACACTGCGCGGACACGGGTGTGCATGTGCGCTCTGCAGCCACTTCAGTCTTGCACACTCATGCATGCACGCGCGCATACACGCACACACACACATACACACACACACACACACACACACACAAAAGTTCATGTTATATAACTGAAAAATCTGCCTTAGTCTCTTTACCTGTATGTAGCACTTCTCTCACTCTTTCTCTCTCACTCTCTTTCTCTCACTCGCTTTCTCTCTCATTCTCTCATCCTCTCTCATTCTTTTTCTCTCTCCTTCTCTCATTCTCTTTCTCTCACTCTCTTTCTCTCTCCTTCTCTCACTCTCTCTCTCTTTCTCTCATTCTCTTTCTCTCTCCCTTCTCTCATTCTCTTTCTCTCACTCTCCTTCTATCACTCTCTTTCTCTCTCCTTCTCTCACTCTCTCTCTCTTTCTCTCATTCTCTTTCTCTCTCCTTCTCTCACTCTCCTTCTCTCACCCTCTCTCATTCTTTTTCTCTCACTCTCTTTCTCTCACTCTCACTGTTAAAGGAAATATCTGACCTGAATGTCTGGCTATATATATATCAGTATTTAAATATATCAATGTTTAAAGTTAACATCTGGTCTTCAGTGGTGTCCAGGATTGTTTCAAATTTTTTCATGGCCATATTGGTCTATTCTCACCTACATTACCCATAATGCCTTTCGACTACCTGCCGATAGTGCCTGTACAATTCATAATGCGTTCAAACTCAAATTCGTAACTCATATTTTCCCATCTTCGACTAGGAAAGCTAAAGAAAACGCCTTTCGTTTCGAAATTTCTACTCAGGACCGTCTTCTCAAGCGTGAGTTCAGCGAGCGACTTCAAATCAACATGGCTGTTCACATCATGAACGGCAAACAAAGCAGCACCTCTTACCTTTAAACGAGTTCTACTGTACATACAAGTATTTGCTTTAGATCAGTCAGCACACCGACATACTGTATTGGCTTGTTAAATCTATAATATTGATTCTGCAGTTTGCTGTTTTGAGGAGGTAAATCAGCATTCATCACAGATAGCCGGCTAGAAGACCAACACTGGGGTGAGGCGTCCTTGTTGTTTTCCCGACTTCGTAGCTTGCATGGAGGTCGAAAACGATGTAATTCCGAGTTCCAGCTTCCCACTTCCGAGGAAGTTAGAACTCACTTCACCCTTCCCTGAAGAATGTGATGCAGCAGCGCTTTACTGCTTTAAAATTGTTTTAGATTTGAAAATGTATTATATTTAGATCCCAGATACTAACGGAACTTGAATTTTCAGGAGCAACAAATGTGGTTTTCATTAAAATCCTGTTAAAAGTTTTTTTGACCTACGAGAGCTTTTGAGTTTGCGTATTTTTAACACGAATGACTCACTAATGTAAACCTTAATTGATCGCATTGTAGACATATTAGAGTTTCTACTCATTTTTTTATGGATTTTGTTGATTTTTTAATCACTTATTTACTTCAGATCCACACGTGCGTTTGCATCAGGATGTGGTGATAATCACGGATGATATACGGTGACGCTCAACAGGTACATATTGTTATGGAGGACACGTCATGCAGTCACCTCGCCTGCAGTCTTCTCATGTCCCTAATGCGGACTTGTGCGTCGGAGCGTTGTGCTGGTCTAATTCTGTATGAAACTTGCAGAGAAGTCTGACAAACAGCAAAGATGACATAAACACGTTTCCTCTCGTATGCTTCTTTAAGGTGAACTTACAGCGTGGACCTTCCTAGCTAAATATTAAGAACGTCATAATGTTTAATGTAATATTATATTATCATAAACCATGATAAGAGCAGGCAATGATCAGGATCTAAAATCTAATATTATTCCACTCTCATTACAGATGCATCAGAGATTTTGTAGATTAAATTGTATGACCTTTACACTACAGTACAGCTTCTCTCCTTGCCTGTCTGTCTCTCTCTCTCTCTCTCTGTTTGTCTCTGTTCTGTCTTTCTCTATCTGCCATTCTCTCCTGTGTCTCTCTCTCCTGCCTCTGTTTCCTGGACTGCCTATTGACTGTCTCTCACCTGTATCTGTCTCTCTGTCATGCTGTCTCTCCAATCGCGCATCAAATCTGTCGGTCTGTCTCTCTCACATGATTCTCTGTTGTCAGTCTCTGTCTGTCCCCTCTGTATGTCTGTCCATCTTTCTTCTTTCTATCTGTCTGTCATGCTCTCCCCTGTCTACCTGACTAATTTCTATCTGTCTGCCTGTATCTCTAGTACTGTCTGTCTTTCTTCCTCTTGATTCTCTCCAAACTGTCTCTCTCTCTCTCTCTGTCCTGTCTGTCTGTCCGGTCTCTATTCTTTTTATCTGTCAGTCTGCCCCTTTACTATCTCTCTCTTTCTCTCTCTTTGATTCTTTCCATACCTTCTCTCTCTCTGTCTTGCCTGTCTGTCTTTCTGTTTCTGTCTGTCTCTCTCCTGTCAGTCTTGCCTGTCTGTCTATCTAATTTCTGTCTGTCTTTCTATCTTTCCAGTCTGTCTGCCAATATGACAGTCTTTTTTCTGTTTGTCTCTCTTTTCTATCTGTCTGCTTGCCTCTCTCTCTCTCTCTCTCTCTCTCTCTCTCTCTCTCACTCCTGTCTCTCCTCTCCGGGTTCAGCTGAGGTAAACTCACTCATCAAACTAAGGATTGCAAACAACAACTCTTCCTCTCTCCATACTCCCATTTATCTCTCTCTCTCTCCCTCTCTCTTTCTCTCTCTCTCTCTCTCTCTCTCTCTCTCTCTCTCTCCCTCCCTCCTCACCAGTCCCTCTCCTAAGGTTATCACCTCATTTTCCTCCCTCTTTTCCTCCCTCAGTGTTCTGTGGTGCGTGCTCTTCTTGTTCTGTATGCACCGTGTGTAAGAACAGGCTCCTGTTTGTACTCGAGTGTGTTTGAGTGCGATGTGTCAGTGAGTGTCCTCGCTCGGCCGGCTGATTGTGGGTTTGTGCAGCTGCCGCTGTAATTGGCGGAGTTTATTTAGGCTCCATTTAGATTGAAACCAAGGATACTTTTATTTTGATATACAGCCACCTGCTGGCCTGTTGTGGAACGCTCCTGCGTGTACTCTCGACTCGTAAAGGGTTAATCAGCCATTTGCTCCTGCTCTGTTATTCACCCCGTTCTGAGGATGTGGGAGAACAGTTTGTGTTGTTCGTCCTTTTGTGAGCGTTCTGCTCCCTCCATCATTTACAGCTGTTCACCGCCAGTCCAGCACAGTTTTGTACAGCATGTGTCGTTTCAGATTCCTTTGATGATTAAGAAAACACTGATTCAGACGACTTGTTATGTTTTCTATGTTGCATTTCTGTATAAGTATTACCATAGAATCCTTTACCACTGTTTATAAAAAGTATAAAAATCATATACCAATACCAGCGTCAATGGTCTGTGGACTAATCTGCGGACGGTAAGTCTGTTTGCCGGGCCCTGAGGCCGTGTTCTGTGCTTCTTGTCCAGCAGAACAAACTCAACACCCCCGCATTACAGGAGGATGACTGTAGGGTGCACAGGGCCAAATCTGTGTGTGACTCGTTCAACAAGTATGATGGGACCCTGGGACACTGACCAGCCTGCAAAATCATCAAACCTCAATCCTATAGAAAACGTATTTGGATTATTTGGAACTGGAACGACACAGCTGGTAGAAAGACTCTGGTGAAATCCTCGCCTGACAGGATTGGGGCTGTTTAATTAAAATTAAAATGAGGCCAGGCATAACCAAGTATTAGACAAGAAACCGCACATGACTAATTTCTGCCCAGGGACCTTTTCAGGACGATTTTTTTTGTCTTCAAAACTGCATTCCACTAAGTATCACTTTTTTTGGTAGTCGGCTGTCAAATGTTCATCACTTGGAGCACAGAGGAAAAATAATCGAGAAATGATTATGATGTCATTTTTTCCCCACCCAGATTTCCACAAGTTCTCCATCCTGCACTGTGATTGGCTAGTGGTTCTTACTCACCAGCATTTCCATAGCGGTCATGTGACTTGATTATCCCAGTCAGTGGTTGTGTTCTTCAGTTCCAGCTGAGTAATCTAGCTGTTGCGTATGCTTTATGAACTGCTGCTCATGCTGTGTCACATGGCGGCTCGACTCACTCGGAGGAAAGCGCTATCTACCCTCTTCCTCATACACGAGCTCCAGATGCACGCAGTTGGTCCCTGTGATGGACAGGGGAAAGAGTATAGTCATGCCACGCACTATGGAGGGAAATACTAAATAACTATCAATTATTAGCCTGGATATGTTTTCGTTCAACTAAAACATGGGACTGGGAAAGACCCTGAAGCTAGCTAATAGATTTAGCATCCATGTTGAAGAAAAATTGCACTTGACAGCAAACAATGTTGGTTAATTTCACAAGCTGATGTCTGATACAGGAATGGACAAATGATAAATGTATTAGCTAGTTTCAGGGTGTTGCCCAGTCCCATGTTTTAGTTGAACGAAAACGTATCCAGGCTAAAAAGTGGTAGCTAACAAAATGTAGTAAGGTAGTTAGCTACTTAAATGCATTTATACACACTAAGGAAAATGAATGAGTGCATGAATTCTTGGCAAGGCAATGACTGTGTAGCCATAGGCCTTATCCTCTCCTGAAGTTTTTGATGTAGTACATTGTGTTTATTATAGGAGCAAACAGTCCCCAAGTTGTTTGTGAATGTTTTGTCTATGAGATTTTATTATGTCTGACCGTCATATTTGTTTTGTCTGGCTAACTGCAAGGTGGCATTTGGTTTGTTTTGTGCTGGCAAAGAGTTACTGTCTGAAGACTAAGAATCTGGCAGCAAGCTCGCGCCTCGGCCGCTGTTTGTAGTGCAGCAGGCGGTGGGATTTGAAGGCATGTGCTATAGTTATAGCTTCAAGGTGCATGGAGCACATTACAAACCTCACTAGTGACGTTTTCTCATGAACTCTGGACAGTGTAAAACATTGTACAGAGTTGCTCTGTCATTCAAAAGGGGATTGTCCGTATTAGACGCATTCTCGACTATTGGAAATACTGCGTTGGGTTTGGGCGAGGGGTGGTGCCTGGGAAGAGCGTGTAGAAGGAAGGACATGATACAAAAAGTGTACTGCGGAAGTTGGAGTGTTTCGTTTACACCCCAGCCGGTCCGTAATCCGGTCATAAGCAACCGAGTATCTTGCCGTGACGATTTTGGTGTCAGCCCTTACCGACAGAAGTTCCTTACTCTCGTCGTCTTTCCAGTTAGAGAGTTTCATTACCATCTTTGTGTAAACAACCCTTCTTCACCTTTGGATGTTTGTAGTCTTCCAGTTTTGTGGGAGTCGCTTGATAGAGACGTCACCAACACTCTCGCTGTGAATTCTCCGGACAATGACCTGCTGTACTCTCACATGGACTCAATCGGACATTACACAGACTTTGTGCTCGGGAGCTGGCAGGGTAAAATCCATCTAATGTCTGGTCCAACTGATTCAGACGTTTGCGTCTTCACGTACAGCTCATGCTGGTGATGTCTAGATGAGTTCAGGGTTGCAGTGGATGTCTGAAAAGGCCATAGAAAGTATGGTTTATTTTCTTTTTCTGGTTGTTGAACTTCCTGGTCTGCCAGGCAGCTATGAATAAAAGCTAAAAGCTCGTACATGAAACCTGCTTGTCCCAGGCGGCTGTGATTTATCCACTACTACAGGTAGCACTCTGTGTAATCCAGCACTGATTTATTTTTCCACGTACATTTTTAACATCCGTTCTGCTGTGTAGAAAATGACTGTAATGGGACTCTAATAGCATTAGTGATATTAGTACATATTACATAAGTATTAAGTTATAGTGTTCAACTGAGACAGCTTAGTGTGTGTGTGTGTGTGTGTGTGTGTGTGTGTGTGTGTGTGTGTGTGTGTGTGTGTGTGTGTGTGTGTTGAAAGTGCAGTATTTACAGATTCACAGTGTCTAGTTTTAAGCATGCAGTACACACACACACACACACACACACACCTACATTAGGGTGAAGCTCGGTTCGGACTGTGAAATCAAAGATCTTAAAGACATTCTCTGTGCACTAACATTTTCTCTCTCTTTCTCTTCCTGTTTCATGTTGCTTTGGGCTCGGTGACCTCTGCTGCGGTGCATTCTGGGAGCAGGTAAGTGCTATGAATAATTTTTTTTTTTTATCCCCATTGTGTAGGATTTCTTCACTGGTATGGGAAAAGCGCCTCTAGTGGCAGTTAGAGGTTCTGCATGATTGATGTATAATGGTCAGTACCTGCTCTTTGTCTGTAGGTAGGCCTCTGGCCAGATAAAGGGCTGCACGGTATATCATTTAATGATCATTATTGTGATATTGGCCTTTCCAATATTGACATGCCTGAAGCCAAACAGCTTTCTAACAAATCACATTTTTATTATCACGTTTGTCGAGGATTCTGATCGTTGTCAAGTTGCAGATGAGTCTCCTCCTTTAAAACAAAGCAAAACAACGAGTGCAAGGCTTTACTGACACACGATAAAGGCCAGTTACATTAGCATTACCAATATAATCTCAATATGCTGCCTTACCTATAACTACAACTCAAGTTTAGTCCTGAATTTGAAAAAGAAAAATTCTATGATCTTGGCAAAAGAAATTGTTGTTTTACTGAAGTGTGTTATGATGATGTCATCAATATTCCTTCAGCCCAAAAACAAAAAAAAAAACCAACTAACTCCTATTCATCATTATCAGGACTAAATACTTCTCCTGTTATTAAAAATACACTTTAAAATGAATAGCTGATTATAAGCCAAGAATTTAGGTGTTAACGTGATAGTGTGTGGTTTAGGACGTAGCTGTGGACACACAAATGTCGACTATGGCATCATTAATTCAGTTGGTTTTCATCACTCTTTATCACATCCTCTGTCAGTCACTAACAGTGTTCTAACTCTGTACACTAGCTTTCTGCAACTGAGGCTAATGCTGAAGTTGTTGCGCGTGTGTGTGTGTGCGTTCTAGCTGCCGTGGTGTAACTTTGTGTGATCTGGTGAAGTTAAATTAATGGCGATGGACTAATGGATTAATGCTTCATGAATAAATAAATGAAAGGCCAAGCAAACAGAAGAGTGAATGAATTACTAACACTGTCACAGTCCAGCATCAAGAGGTGCTTGAGTGATTATATATTAAAGCGATACTTCAGCCCAAAATGGAATTTACATAATTTTTTCCACTTGCCACAAAACTAGTCAATCAGACCAGACTTTGCTTTTCCGGTTTTTTTTTTTTTTTTGAGTTTGCTTTGTTACTTCCGCACTGGAGCTACGAGGTTAACGTAGAAAAAAACGTAATCGCTTTGTCAAATTAAGTATAGGAGACCAATCAACGATGTCGTTACCACGCTGACGTTGTTTTATTCTTTTGCAGTCACAAAAATTTGCAGTTGGATAGCTAACAATTTTATAGCTGTTAACAAACGACATGTCATACGTTTCATCACTCTATTGTTATGTTGTGTGTTTATGATGTGGAATGTCCGAGAAACCAGTTAACACTAGCTGTAGCAGGTACAAACAATTCTTTCATTTTCTCTTGACAAAGAAACGCAGCTTGTTGCCGGGAAACCACGAAATGTAGCACTTCTATAAACCAGCTAGCATTACAAGTGGCTGTTATTGGAGTATGTTAACTGAAATAGCTAGCTACCTATTTATTTTAATAGCGGTACATTTAGTAAATCTGGACAGAGTCGCAACGAGGAGTTGTCATTAAACATAAGCTTGCTCGATATTTAGCTATATGTTTTCTGAAGACCTTGACATGACGGAAAACCTAAAGTTACAGCTTTACTTCTGACTGAAATCGCTGACACTGGAGACTCCTTCCAAAATGTTGAATAATCTGCTTACAATATTACAAATTGTTAAACAGGGTTTTTATTTGTTAGATTTATAATAGTAATAATAATAATAATAATAAAAATCTTAGATTGTGGGCATCTACGATAACTCCCTGTGAATGAGGTGTTGCTATAGAAACGATAATGTATTGGAATAAGTGTTAATATAAACCACAGCTTCTGTTAAAATAAATTAATCAGATTTGAGACTTCAGCATCACTCTGATATAAAAGATTATATTCAGTCTGTTATGCTACATATGTAGTAGTTGTAAACTTTCAGTGTTGGACTGTATGGCGTTATGACATGAACTATGCTCAGGCATTTGAAATATTACAGTATAGCTAAAGAGACCGGGCTTTAGCTTCGATTTCCTTTACAAAGTACTGAAAATATTTCGTGATGATTAGAACAAAGCTGAGCTACTTCCAACATCCGGGGAAAAAACATGCCATGCCTACTGGCACCACAATCATTTACACCACAATCATTTCTTTTTCTGAGGTTTGGCAGCAGGAGGAAAAGTAGCGCTACATTAAAAGGTTATGAAATTCAGCTAGGTTTGAAATTCTGTTCAAGTTTAGTTAGTATCAATTGTACAATGGGCCACTTGTTTACAGACTCTACAGTAGTAGTTAATGAAATAGAGTTACTAGTTAATAGTATTTCTACTCATAATAAAATTTTAGGACCTAACTGATCAGGATTATAATTTTTTGACGGCGCATAACGTTCCTAACAAATAAAACGTGGCAGCGTTACGCGAGTCGGCATCGCACGCCCGTCAAGAGTCGTGATATCTGATTTCTTTTGGTGAAATGGTTAGAGTGCTGGTACTAAGGTAAGTAATGCACTGGGATCACGAAGGTTG
Organism: Notoglanidium macrostoma; assembly: GCA_030068235.1. Lineage (NCBI taxonomy): Eukaryota > Metazoa > Chordata > Actinopteri > Siluriformes > Auchenoglanididae > Notoglanidium > Notoglanidium macrostoma. The sequence goes on from JAQQZR010000025.1 coordinate 167,990, forward strand.
AAGCAGAGTTTCAGAGATTTTGAGCAGCGACCCCTCTCCCGCTGTCTTCTTCTCCTCCCGTCATCTCTTCGTTTCTCCTCCCAGTGTTCTTGGAAGCGAGAGTTCTTCCTTTTTTCCCTTTTTTTCTCTTCTTCTCCCCCGTTTTGCCCCTCACGTACACTCCCTCGCACATGTCCCTTCCTTCCGTACTGTTTCTCTCTCTCTCTTCCTCACACACACACACACACACACACACACACACACGAGCGCGCACGCGCGCGCGCACCCCATGCAGCCACAGGAATGCGTGTGGAGGAAGAACTGGCAGAAGAACTGCCCTGAACTCGTTCCATCCAGCCTCTCTGTCTGTCTGTCTCTCTCTCTTGTTTTCTCTTTTCCTGCCCGACAAAGGCGTGATTTGAATGACAGCGAGAGAGGGGAAATCAGCAGACCCCTGGGGAGCGGTGGTAGAGAGGGGGAGGCTACAAAACGAGCTCTTTTGCACGCCCTCCTCGTGGATGTGTGTGTGTGAGTGTGTGTTTTGTTTTGTTTGTGATGTGTCGCTGGGCTGTGTGTGTGGATGTTTGTAATGGTCATTTGCTCATTGCTGTCGACACAGCTCCTGGCTTTAAACACACATTCCTGGTGTTTGCATGAACAGGGCGAGCTGTATTGGCCTGGTTGTCTGTCCGGTAAGCAGGCGGCCATTCTGATTGGCAGCGGTTGCCGTGGCAGTGCCCAACGTACGTTGACGTGCTTACCCAGCGCCCACGGGCTGTTTGTCAATTGCCGAGTGAGAAGGAAGGAGACAGAGAGAGAGAGAGAGAGAGAAAGAGAGAGAGATGGAGTGTGTGTCTGTTCTTTGTGTTGGCATAAAGAGTAGCCATGGTGTGTGTGTGTATGTGTGTATGGATGCATGTGTTTACCCACTTTATCACTTTTATTCCCCTCCACCGACACACTGACGTAGTCCTGACGTAATAGGATCCCAGAGGAGACACATGCCCCAGGAAATCACGCTAACGTCATGGTGTGTGCGTGTCTGTCTTTGTGTGGTCAAATTCCATCTGACAAAATGGCAGCTCTTGCTGCATTCAGATGTTCCTGTTTTTGTGTTGACATAAACAGCGTCACCACTCAACTGCCGAAATTCTGCACTATCTGACAATTTCATTGGCTGAAATCAGCCATGTGATTACCAGAATTGCTTTTACAAAGGTCTTAAATATGTGACAGATGAGACTGAGAAGTTCGAATAAATGGAAAATGTTTGTAATCAATCAAAAAAAGTGGAAGTGTTCACTAGGGGCAGTGGTAGCTCAGTGGTTAAGACGTTGTACTAGTGATCGGAAGGTCATGAGCCAAGCTATCGCAGCTGGGCCCTTGAGCAAGGCCCTTAACCCTCAACTGCTCAGTTGTATAAAAGTGACATACTCGCATTGTCAGCTCCGATGAGGTTTTTTTGGGGAAGAGAAAGGTTTGTCATCGTTTTATTTGCTTTTGCAGTTTACCACACAGGCAGCAGAGGGTGCTAAATCTACAGACTGCTCCTTTAACTGCTTGAAAGCAGGTGATAAGCCCTAATTCACCAGTTTAATTTAAATTCATCGTAATGAAGCTGATGTTACCACAGTTATGTTTGCAATAATGCAGCTAACACGTTAATAGTTAATCCTAATGTGTGTCAGATAAGGGATGTCCGTGCTCCACATATGAGCTTTTCTTGATGCCCGCTCACTCGACTCACTGCAGCTTTAAATCCAGCAGCGAGAGTCAGTGGCTCGTGAACGGAAAGGCTCTTACGGAGCCTCAGTAGGAGAGATTACTTCCTGTTCCTCTGCCACAGGCAGACATGTGATCATGCATGTGACTAGGAGTAAACCAGCAACATGGAGAAACATTTTTGTGTTTTATTTTTTTTACAAGAGAGATATGAAGCAGTGGAGGTATCATACCGTGTCGTGCTGTGTTTTTTTAGGCTGTTTTAAGACATGGTGTGTGTGTATCGTAAAGGGAAGCAGAAAATGTGCGCCGTCCCTTTAAAAAAAAAAGTCAGCAGTGCACAGGAAGCAGAAGTGGCACTGGGTCTTCTGATTGGTTGGAGGAGAGAACTGAAGAAAGCGCAGTGGTGTGTGTGTGTATGTGTGTGTGTGTGTGTATACGGACGCATGTGTGAGCACCTGAAACGTCTCATCATGTATAATGCATTAGAATGAGCTCCGATCCTCCGCACTAATGATAAATCTGTGTGTGTGTGTGTGTGTGTGTGTGTGTGTGTGTGTGTGTGTGTGTGTGTGTGTGTGTGTATGTGTGTGTGTGT
>JAQQZR010000025.1:201718-230904 GCA_030068235.1 Notoglanidium macrostoma
ACACACACACACACACACACACACACACACACACACACACACACACACACATACACACACGCCACACACTTCTTTTTCTCCCTCATTAATATCTTATTACATTAGTGTTTGCCAGTGGCCACTGCTCACTGTTAGCTTCCATCTTCACATTTCCTGGTCCACACACACAGGCAGGAACGTCGTGCTAAATTGAGAGTTATTTTTAAACCTCTCTTGATCCCACAGACAGGAACAAGTTGAGAGAGAGAAATGGAGAAGAGCAGCTAGAAGACAGCACACAAGTGTGTTGCCTTTTTAAAACTTAAACACAACAGGCCACATTCAGAGTTCAGTTAGGCCTGGTTTATACGCATCAGCGTACTTCAGAATGATTTGCATGGGCGGCTATATAGGTGTCTGCCTTCGCACTTGCATGCAATGTGAATGAGTCCACTAGGGGGCAGAAAATGAAAAACTAAATGAAAGTCTACGCACTTCACTGCAGAAAATATCGAGAGAAGAGGAGTATCAATGCTACTTACTTGCAGGTTTTAAATTACTAATAGTCAATCAAATATGGAGCAGTTTTGGATTTTCAGATGGTTTCTACGTAAAAAGATGAGCTAAATGGTCTGTTCAGATGGCATAAGAGTTCTGGACATATGTCTGTTAAGTAATGGTGCCAGGGGACATCTGTAGGACGTCTAATTATGATTGATTCAAAAGGGATAAATGGTCTCTGGATAAATCACAGAGATGGGTGTGTCTTCGTGATGTACGCTTTGCTCTGAGGCACTAAAAAAAATCTGTTTGTTCTACCTACACCTCATTTTAATACAAACATGTTGTTTTGTCCTTTATTATAAGCACATGTTGTAGAGGGTGTGGCTGCACAAGTTGCAGTTAATCACTAGGTCACGTGACCATAACTTGTATGTAGGCTATACATGTGCTAGGAACTCAATAACTTTCCTAAAATCCACAGAAGTCTGCTTCTCTGACAAGTCCTTATAAAATCTTGACTGTATTTTGTTGTTATTGTAATGTTTGAGGATGGATGTACACCAAGATGTTTGCCAGTCTGTCTCAAATTGGTGTAGCAAACTGCATGGCCATGAGCGCCTGCCAAGACTACAACTTGAGGGGAAAAAGAAGACCAATTAGACGACAACCTCCTAGAAATGGAAACAGCCAGGTCAATAAATGAGGTCCGTTTGTTGAACTCACAATGTTATTTTGCTTGATGTAGACTAGGTTTGGCAACACAATTTGACTACTACATGTGCCTACTACACACAGAAAACGCAACAATAATGCGTCATAGTCATGGTAAGAAATGGGTTAATTCAGAAAGGTCAGTCTACATTTTTCTGTCTTTGATTTGATTTCAAAATAGATACGGATTGAAGGGCTGATGCATAGATTCCCCAGGATACAACGTAATCTTTACAACATAAAGTTTACATGGGATGTGTATTAACTAAGGCTATTTCTCCTAGTCTTTTTGTAGAACCTAAAATGCTACATGCTCATTTTGGTGTCCCAGCATATTATTTAATGCCTTAATTTATTAAATACTAAATGTTTTGAAGTAGATAGTAGCTAGATATTTAGTTGTTTATGTTTACCTGCTCTAATGATAACCTCCAGGTGTAATGTGAGCCAGACAGCATTATTCAATGCTTTTTATAACAAGGATGTTAGCTAGGTAGCTATATATGCTTAGCTAACTAACTCGACATCTCCTTGTTGTAATGCTAGCTTATTCAAACCATTTCTGTTTATTCATAATTAAGACATATTTAAGTTAATTTCATATGGCACATGAGTTTAACAACCAATGATATGGGTCAATTCAGCAAATGATATTATATATACTTTGTGTGTATGTGTACATGTACGTGTGTTTGTGTATGAACCTGTGTGTGTATGTACGTGTGCATGTGTACTTGTCAAGGGACTCCCAGGCCTGCACACCTGTTTGTGTTTGTGTGTGTGTGTGTGTGTGTGTGTGTGTGTGTGTGTGTGTTTAGGCTTTTCTCTGACTGTTTAATTAAATAGCCATTTGCCTTAATGAGCTCATTTCACAGTCTGATGAGCCAGACCTCACACACACACACACACACACACATGCACACACACACACACACCCTTCTACAAACACATCGGTTTTGTTGGAATACTTCCGAGGATCATCATGCATTGTGTGTGTGTGTGTGTGTGTGTGTGTGTGTGTGTGTGTGTGTTTAAAAGTGTGGTGTCAAAGGTTACTTTGGGTCAAAGTTGATCCTGAGTGTACTGAGTGTAACACCACAGTAATGCCAGTGTAGTGTACAGTGTGAAAAGAAATACCGTGTTCATTTAAAATGAGAAAATCTAATAAATTTATTTACACAACATTTTGGTGCCTTCAAATGGGTTCATGTTTACCGCGTTCAGGAGTTGAGTCCATATGAACGCCACCCTCTTGTGGTATTCACGACTTCATAAGTGGAAGTTTTGTGACTTTTGTGACCGAGGTGTGACTTGTTTGCTGGACGTACATTTTTTGCTGGATGGTGAGTTAATATATAGTAATTTTATTTGTACAGAGTTGTCTTTGTAATTTTATAATATGTCTGAGGAAAAAGTTGACTTTCCCAATGGCCTGATCTTTCCATTTTGCCTTTGAATTCCCTACATTACGTTATCCACTCGTCAGCTCGCTAAATTGTTAACATTAGCCTCGGTAGCTTCTGGGCGCCGACAGACGTCCATGTTGCTGTTGCCTGACAGCGGTGTTCTCACAACGACTTACCACTTGAATGCCAAGGATTTCATGTACACGGCATACGCACCACTCTATCATGCTGTGGGTTCTTTGGGAACTGTTTTTGTTGACGGAGCAGAAATAAAATATTTGGCTATATTGTGTCTGGAATGTTACTTGATATTAACTCCTTATTTAAAGAATTGCTGTAAAAAAAGCAACATTACACTTGCTATCATATTGTTGTGCATGGCAACCCACAGCCATGCTGATACGCTGTATGACAGTGCTCTTTTGCTCGTGCAATATTGCAAAATATAAGGCAAACCACAGGAATATATTAAGGCACAAGCTTGCAACAGCTGTAGCAAAGGAGCTTGTACTAAGGACATTCAACAGCTCATCCATCCAATCCATCCTGCCATCAATCCATCCATCAATCTATCCATCTGCTCCATCTAATCCATCCATCCATAAATTCATCCAATCCATCCATCAATCTATTCCATCAATTCATTCATCTATCTTTCTAATCATTCATCCATCCACCTATCCATCCATTAATCTGCTCCATGATCTGCTCCATCCATACATCTCCTCTATTTTCTATCCATCCATCCATCCATCCATCCATCCATCCATTCATCCCCTTCATCCATCCATCCATCCATCTCTCCTTAATTCATTGATCTATCCATCTAATCATCCATCCATCTACCTATCCATCAATTTATCCGCTCCATTCATCCACTTTATCCAGATGATCCATCCATATTTCTCATCTTTATCATCTACCCATCCATCACATCAATCCATCCATCCATCAATCTATCCCATAAATTCATTCATCTATCCATCTAATGATCCATCCATCCACCTATCCATCCATTAATCTGGTCCTTCCATCTGTTTAATCCATCCGCCCCACCCTACATCTTATCTATATCGTTTTCCTTCCATCCATCCATCCATTCGTCCAATTTATTCATCCAGTTAATTTATCCATCCAATTAATTGGTCATCTATTCATCCATCCATCAATATATCCTTTCATCAGCCATTCACCTAATCATTCATTCATCCTCCTATCTATCCATCAGTTCATCCATCCATCCATCCATAAATCCATCAGCCTATGCCATCAATTCATTCATCTATCCATCTAGTTGTCCATCCACCCATCCATTAATCTGCTTCATCCATCTGCTTTATCCATCCATTCATGTCATCTATATTGTCTATCCATCCATTCCATCAGTACATCCATCCATCTATCCATCCATCTACCCCTTCATCTTTCCATCTATCTACCCTATGTAAGTGGTTGGGTGTTGAAATCCATTTGTTGTAACAGTTCTTTTGCTTTTTGGTGTGAATAAATTTTTGTAGACGTTAAATAAAAAATAACATTAAATCCCTGTTTTTAAACATTTTTTTTTGTTTTAAATACATTGTGGCTGTTTTGCTGCCACTTGATTAGCAAAGCTAAATCTTGTGTTATGTATTGTAAAGGTATTATGGTATAAAATTTGTTGCCATTTTTTCCACCGTGGTAACATTCAGCTCCATAAAGCTACCTGCTGGAGTGTCTGATCATTAACAGTCAGCCATCAGTGACAAATGTTACCTGCATTTACTTTGTTGGTGAATGTGGATATAACCCCTGGACAAAACCCTTAATGTTTTCAGAAATGTCACATGGCATAATTTATCACACTAACAGTATCATAATGTCGTAGTGACTGTCCTATTTCATCATCAGCTTTTCCCTCTAATTTATTAGGCTCAGTAAGGAGCAGCACATGTGGCACTTCATTTAAGAACGATCCTTCCTTTTGTTTAATTACGCTCTGTGTGTGTGTGTGTGTGTGTGTGTGTGTGTTTGAACTTGAGGATGAAGAGTCACTTGGTTCACATCATAGAATTCTTCTGCTCTTTTGTGTGTGTCTGTACTTTTCTTTCCCTTTTTTGTGCCAGCTCAGTGAAGTGAGGAGTCTTGTACTGCAAGAGAGCGAGAGAGAGAGAGAGAGAGAGAGAGCGTGAGAGAGCGAGAGAGAGAGAGAGAGGAGGAGGAGTAAGACATAAAAACAAAAGAGATGGGAAGGAGGAGGAGGAGCAGAAGGAGGAGAGAGATGGTTACGGAGAAAAAAGTGGTGAGGGAAAAAGGGAGAGAGAACAGAGCAAGAGATGGAGGGATGGATGGAGGTTGGTTATTGGTTGAAGTGTCCACTGCACCGAGCCCTGGAGGATTTGGTGGGGGGACGGATCAGGATCAGGAGGTTGCTATAACAACAGCACCTTGGTGGTTCTCTCTCTCTCTCTCTCTCTCTCTCTCTTTCTCTCTCTCTCTGTATTCCTCCAGGCACATGAAAGCTTTACATTGGTCTCAAGCTCTCTCACTTCATTCCCTCCCTCCTGTTATTTCCCTCCATGTCTCTGCTCCCTCTCTCTCTCCTTTCTCTCTCTCTCCTTTCTCCCTTGCTGTGTGTTCTTCCACATGGGAGCAGTGCAAAGAGCACGAGTGTTTGTGTGAGCTACTGAAAGCCCTAATAGGCAGTGACACAGAAAAACAAACTCCAGGCTCTACACACACACACTATGTTTGCCCCTCCCACCATACAGTTTCTGAGTACATTATTTAACACAGACGATGCGTAATAGTATAGCATGTTTACCCATAATGTACTGCTGCAATCACGGTGCACGTAGCTTGAGGCACGTTTCTACAGCTCTCTGTCCATAATCACACAATCCATACTCTCTGCGTTTGCGCATGTACGGATGCCTGTGTGACGGTTGCTGGCAACACACGTTTGTAATTAAGCTTCGCTCAGCATTCCGCCTTTTTAGGAAGGCGATGTTTAAGGTGGTAAATTTCTCATACGCGTTCAGCAAAGCCGCACGAGTCATCATATTTCCATTGTGACTGCAATTTTTGGCGTTCTCAATTAATTAAATATGAGCTAATGTAAGCTAATTGGCTTAATGAAATATTAGCTGATGTAAGATATCAGAATTTATTGACTCTTATATTTATTTAATCAAACCACAAGGTCCCAGTTCAGATATCTTTTCCGTAATCACTTATTTTTATGTTCGTTCTAATTGTGTTTACAGTATATGCGGCTCAGTGAATGTGACTAAGGAGATCACTTACTTTGATTAAAAGATTTATGATTCAAAGTCCAACCCATGTTTTTCATATTCAACAAACTGACATGGAAACCCAGATAAAATTCTTGCCTTACATGGCTTTCTCACAGATAGACAGAGCAAGGTATGACTTGTAACTATTACCTGGAAAAAAAGAAAAGAAAAAGGGTTTTGTGTTTTTATTAAGTGTATACATTGTGATTTTTGACATTCCTCTTTTATAGCAAATAACGTTTCAGTGAGCTGAATTTCTGTAAGATCCTTTTAGATGTATTTTGGATATTATTCTATAATCTAGAAATCAATATAAAACTCTCGAAGTAATACAATTGTATGGAATTGGTAGAAAGCCATGAAATTTACTGATAGTTTTAGTGGTTTTGCTGTTTCGCCTTTGAACGCTTCAGGAAGTCGGGTTTATCACATACAATGTGAAGGAAATAAAAACACGATTCGAAATAATAACGTGAAACAAAGCTACTTTGTTTTCAATTGGCGGCATAAATGTGATTAGTTTGAATATTGAGCAAAACAATAGCGCTGTTCATTTCAGCAATTATCATGCAGCCAAAGTTAAGAGGTAAACGACAAGGACAAGTGTGAAAATGGCATCCTAACCAACATGACAAAATAAGAGGAGGACAGATCAGCATGCATTGTTCCCTCTCTCTCTCTTTCTTTTTCTCTTTGGCTCGCTTTTATTTCTATGTCTCTCTCTGTGTCTTTCTCTCTCTCTTGAGTGGGAGGGTGTTGTGACTGACACACAGCCTAATCGTCTTTACGGCATGATAAAGTGGCACGAGCATCGACAGGCGTCGTGCTGTCGGTTGCCGTGGCAACCCCGCCCAGAGGTGTAGCGCTGGAGGAACGCGACCTACCTACATACAATTGCAACACACACCTGCACCTTGCACACACGCGCACACACACCTGCGAATCAGAGCAAGACGCTGAAGACAGATGAGATAAACCGATGGAAAATAAGAAAAGCAGAAAGATCTGTGTTGTTTTATCCCGTTTATCTTGCTTATCTCGTTTACCTGTCCAGATAACGCTTTTCAGTAAACATGAGCCGCCTTTGTTTCCCATCGTGATCTCACTCTTCATGGAAAGAGAGAAAGAGAGAGAGAGAAAGACGGGAGGGGGAGAAGACATGCTGCCTCGGAGGAGAGCTGGAGAGAAGATCCATGAATCTCGTTATTTCAGAATCTCATTTGGCATGTTTCAGTGGAGTGGCGTGTGGGGCGTCTCTCTCAAAAACACACACGCGTGCACACACACACACACACACACACACACACACACACACACACACACACACACAGGTCTGCAGGGATGTGTTGTGGAAGAGGGTGGGTGGCATATTGAAGCCGAATATGAGGCAAATTTGTCACTCATGCTCTCATCGCCATTCCGTAATTAACCCGCACATATGCATGCTATGCTGTCTTATTCTCACTCACACTGGAATGCACATGGTGTGACACAAAGATGCACCCAGGGAAGAACAGACAAGCATACATTTTTGCATACAAACATGCGCACTTGCTTTCACCCCCTGTAATTAACGGGCTGTTAAATGTGTTGACTGTGAGAGTCATTAGCACAAATGGAACGAGGGATGAAGAAGAGGTGGCGAGGGACAAGAGACACTCTTCACCTCCTTTAATACTCTTTTCTCGTCCTCATCCTGCTAGTGTTTGTCACTTTGTGCACGTCAATATTTGCTATCGTTAGCTCTCTGCCGTGCTGGCTGTAAACCCAGCAGGTTAGGAACTGTGTGATGAGAAGGATAGTGCAGCAGCGTGGAGGCATTCTGATTACATTTATATGAATTTCTGCAGGTTTTGTTAAGAATATAATTTATGGCTTTGTTGGTTTTTAAAATTGTCTTGTTTTTATTCTGTTCAGCTGCACCGAGCAGTTGTCCTTGTCTCCTGACTGCCTTTGAATGAATGATTGAAAATGATCTGTTAAACAGTTTAAGCCATGATATTCAACTCAGAACTGGTATTTTGTTAAGCTCTGTCTGTGTTGTGTGTGTGTGGGTGTGTGTGTGTTTGTGTGTGTGTGTGTGTGTGTGTGTGTGTGTGTGTGTGTGTGTGTGTGTGTGTGTCAGACATGCAAGTGATGCTCAGCTTAGACAGAACTTAATGGCTGAGACAAATTAAGCAAAGGAGCACGATTGTGATAGGGACTTGCCCATGTGTGAACAATGAACCTTTTATAAGTGACATTTCATTTTGCACATGATATTTTCCTTAACTCACTCTCTCTCTCTTTCACTTTCTCACTCTCTGGCTCACTGTCTCTGCTCTGTCTGACTCTCAGGATAATGATTAAGTGCTAACTGGGGTTTATCATCACCTTGTTCTCTTTGAGTGATTCGCCTTCTGACTAGTCTAAAAAGAGTCACATGTGTTCGTAAGATATGTAGTTAGTTTAGATACACAGAATGACGTACTGCCAAAAGAGAAGTTCCATTTACTAAGAGCTCCCCATAAAGCTTAGAGCGGTTAACTGCTTTAAATGAGAGTGTAATTATCTCTCAAAAGGCCTCATTTTAAACACAAGCATATGCACAGATTATAGGATTCATAGCTGCTAGAATAGTAGGAATTGTACACAGTTTATATAAAGCAGAGAGTATGGCCTCAGCTGACAAATGTCAGGGTAAATTAGAAATTAAATATGAACCTCTGCTCCGTTTAGAAACGTTCTCTCTCCTCCGATTTGTGATTTTAATTTTCCTATAATGATACATACATTACTAAAAGTTTGTAAGCACCAGCTCATAGAAAGCCTTCCCTCATTTAAGTAAATTATTCAGTGACATGTTAAACAAATCAAAACATTAAGTTCTTAATAGTATTCCTGATACAGCTTTTCACATTCCAGGAGTTTTTTTTTTTTTGAGGTGTTTTACCCAGGAGGCTTTTCATAAACTTCCCAAATACGCAGCGCTCTTCTGCTTTTTAAGTAATTTTAAGTAAAAACTGCTTACTAAATAAACATGTTGATGTATATATGGATATTAACCTCATTATTTATTAACAAATTTTTAACCATAGGCTACTTATTAAAGTGTGTTTAAGACAGTAAAAAAATATAGGCCTATATTCAGTCTAGTGTGTCCATTAGAGATGATAAGCTTCACTGATTCGCATTGTTGCACCAATTTAAAAGTTCACAATGTGATTGCCCTGATTTAAAAAAAAAGTGTGCACAGGATATAATTTGTCCAGTCACATGAGCACACGGCCTGAGAATGGGAGACTGTCGTGGTGGCTCGCTCACCATGGCACCAACGAGATTTCAAATTAAAAGTCCCTGTGGCTCTCTGTCCATAGCACAATCAGGATTTCAAAATAAAAACCTTCTCATGCCATTACCTCCTGAAATCACATGGAGGATTATCATGATGAAGGAAGAGCTACCATATTGAATTGCATATCATATGCTTTTGTATTGCATTGAATTGCATTGTGTTGAATCAAATTGTGTCGAGTCACACTGCATTTCAAGAAGGGTGAATTGTATCGCATTAATAGTAGCTTCATATGTATCTTTAATGAATCGGATCATTTTCAATACGTCAAGATGTGCATCACATTGGCCTTGGTGACTGAGAGTCACATCCCTAGTGTTCACCTTTGACTGGTAGTGAATATTCTAAGAACATAATGGCTCTGCTCAGACATAATAATAATCTCAACTTAGTCTTAAAATCTTATTAAACTAATAATTTTTCTCTCTCTTTCTCTCTCAGCTTCAGGAGACAGTCAAAAGAAAATTGGACAGTGCCCAGTGCAGATCTCCTTTAAATGGTGACCAGAATGGGATCTGTGATGGAAGCTACTCCCCCACCACAAAGCGGTTGCGTAAGGAGGGTAACAGTGGACTGGACTCTCTGGGCACTTTGCCCAACAGTGTACCCCCAATCTCTCCACTTCACCAAATGGACATCAAGCCCACGTTACCTACAGGCAACAACACAACATCTAATAATGCATTGGGTAATGGTAATGCCGGTACAAACCATATTACAGGGCGAGCAGAGGACTTGGGTAAGAATGGTGGCATGCCAGACATTAAACTGAATGGATCTTTGGATCTGGATGATGGTTTCAGCCTTCTAAAGGACATGAAACAAGAGCCTCTGGACGACGCAACAGGAATCGAATCTTCCGACACCTCACTTTCCAATCAGAACAAGTTGTTCTCTGACATCAACCTAAATGATCAGGAGTGGCAAGAGCTGATTGACGAGCTGGCAAACACGGTTCCTGAAGACGACATGCATGACCTCTTCAATGAAGACTTTGAAGAGAAAAAGGAAGTTGGTGATTTCAGCCGGCCCACAACAGAGCAAACGCAGAATCTGCAAGAGCCCGTACCTCCTCCAGTCGCCACAGCACCCAACAACCCACCACAGACACAGGGTGGGCAGATGGGCTCTCCGCAAGTTCGCCCAGCTTCTTCTGGACCACCGTTTGCCACTGCTGCCAACGGCACACCACCCCAGCAACCCTTGCAGCAGTCTCCAGCAGTCGCTATGGCATCAGGTTCTCCTGCAAGCTGTATTGCTCGGTCTCCCCAAACTCCTACACAGGCCCAGACACAGACATCCAGACCTGGAAATGGATTTATGATGAATCCTGGTCCTGGTGTGGGTCCCCCAGGGTCAACACCAGTAGCACCAGTAGGTCCTGGAACAGGAGGAGGAACTGGACCTGTCCCGGTTCCTGCTCCACCAAGCACTGAGCTCTCACCGGCTGAACAGCTGAAGCAGATGGCAGCACAACAACAGCAACGTGCCAAGCTCATTCAGCAGAAGCAGCAGTCACAGGCAGCTAGCTGGTCCCCTGCAGGAGCTCCAACAAGCCCTTACGGTGGTCCCTTCAACCCTGACAAACCAAATAGCCCCATGATGTACCCGCAAGGCTTCAATGCCCCCAACCCAATGGTGCCCAAATCCGGCATGAACAACTACCTCCCACAAAATCATATGAACATGATGAACCAGCAACAGCAGCAGCAACAATCTGCCACCATGGCTGCCCAGAATGCCTTGAACAAGCAGCTGTCTTACAACAACACCAAACCATTAAGTCATTTCAGCGGTGTTGACCACATGAGTCAACGAATGACCCCACCAATGGCCAATCAGGTCAAAAATCCCATGATGCCCTATATGCAGGGGACAGGGGGACAGGGTGGGGGGCCACCTCCTTCTCAAGGTCCCATGCCTGGGCAGACAGCGCATCTGACTGAAGAGCAGAAGAGGATGATGATGATGAAGCAGAAGGTGCTTGGTCAAGGTTTGCCATACAGTGCAATGCAGCAACATGCACAGGTAAGATGCTTGGTTATGTTCTGTTTGGGTTATGCTCTGCTACCATGGACTAGCTAATGCTAAAGTCTTAAGTATTGTTTAGGCTTAAGTGTGTCTTATTTCAAAAGTGAGGCCTGGTTTTAGCAGGCAAATGGGTTGGTTCTGCCAACTCCTGGGGATCCACTGCTTTAGACTGATTCAACAATTCCCGACTACAGGTGATGAAGAGAGTTTAATAATTAGGCAGTGGACTAGATTAGGTGTGTTGGATCAAGTTAAACCTTCTCTTCAGGGCACTTGGGTCCCTATGGTCCAGTATCTGATCAACCTGTGGTATTTTCTGACCTTTCTAGTGGGGTACAAGTTCTAATTTCATTCAAGTAACTGAAATTGTCTGATCTTGCCCTCCATTTTGGTTTTTGCCTTTTCTCATAAATGGGCTGACGAAGACAAGATGGCACCTCAGGACTCCAGCATGTCTTTGACTGTTTTGCCCAGAGACATACTGGAGTCCATCTTGCCCATAATTCCATTCTAAAACCCCGCTCACCCATAATACTATATTTTATGTCCATGTTGTGCATTGGGCCAGTAACGGTGGCTGTTGCCCCAGCAACAGCTAGCTCTCGGATACGAAATCAACACTGTCTAATATATTAATGTCTATGCGGCAGCCCCCCGGTCCCTGTGGCTGCCAAAACCTCCTTACCCTTCCTTCATCTATTTCGGAAGAAAAGATGCCTCTGCACCTCATCTGACATACAGATGACAGAATTTTCATGTTTCTATTACTGAACCTTGTGTCGACGAATGTCATGTTTGCAGGCTTGATGATTTTAAACACCAACTGTCAACAGCTAATGAGGGAATTGGAATTTAGTAGAGGTGATCATTCAGTCACTCAGTCTAAGTTTTCCTTGCGATTTCTCTTTGTCTGGAGTGGCTGCATTTTAAGTGGACTTTTCAAAATGTGCACTGGAATTGTGCATATGTGTGTTTGATTTTTCTTTCGATCCAAGAGATGCTTGTGAGTGACCTGTAAATTATGCTCGTTAATGATGTCCCCAGTTACTTCCATCCCCCTCAACCCTCCTTATGAGTCCTCCTCGTTTCCATCACCACATTCGCCTTCCCTCTTTATTCGTACATCAGGCTGTATGTCTCATGCTCAGTGATTAGACATCCCTCCACCCTTTTTCTCTCTCTTCCATCTCTCACTTCTTTTTCTTTACTCTCTTTTCTCCCTCCCTCTTTCCTATTCCCCCCTCCTCGGCTGCAATAAAGAGACAGATTTATGATGGCTGGTCCTTTGCAGCACTCTGAGGAAAATGCGGCAGAGGTAAAAAAGAGTAAGCGAGAGTGAGGGACAGAAAGACAGAAGAAATAAAAGAAGAGAAAAGAGAGGGAAAATGCGGAATGAAAACAGATCATGAGTGAGCGAGATAAATGGATTGTGGGAAAGGCGTGGAGGGAGGTAAAAGATCTATAGGGAGAAAGGAGAAGAGAAAATTGGAATGAGGGAAGACAAAGGAAAAAGATTTTTGCTCTCATTTGGCCAAGCAATTACACACTATAATATCTGTTATCTCTTAGCATGGAAACAAAAGTCTGGTTTAATACTTTCCTTTGTGTGTCTGTTCACAAAAAAATTATAGCTTTTGTATACACCTGTTTTTCGCAAAACTTTGTGAAGATTTGTCCCAGCTGGTAAGCATGTGCATTTATCCAGCTAAGAGAAAACATCATAATATTTGGCAGTGAGTTGCACAGATACGTAACATAAAAAAAAATAACTGCAGTGTTCTGAAAATGTGATAATTGTTTGCTTACAAATGTTTGTATCTAGGTGAAAATTGATATTGCACACATTTGTGTAAATGTTCCTGCAACTGAAAATTTTGCATCAGTGTTTAAAAATGTTACATGAATTCTCAGAAAGCCTGATACCACCATAACATTTAGGAAACTTACTGCTAACCTAAAATTGATAGTGATTATGATTCCTCTCTATTACAGTGTATTTGTAGCATGAGGTGAGTTATAGCTAGACAACTTTGTGCTCTTGTAAGTGGTTTGGGAAATGCTTAAAGACCAGCTTGTGTGTGTTTTTTTTTTAATGAAAGTGATTCTGAAGTGTTTTAGTAGCATAGATTGGGATCTTGAGCCAGCATTACAGTCCATACCATCCAGAAGATGCGAGAACCCATCCTTCCTTTCTGATTATGTGCTGTTTCTTTTTCCTTTTTGGAACTCCATAGAAATTATTCACAGTTCCTCTCATTTTCAGTTTCATTTAAAACCTGAACAATGTCATGACTTGAGATGTTATAGATTTTAGTTCCATCTGGTTGCATGACAAGCAGCCTGTTGGGCCCAGTGAGCACTGAATAGCTGATGCTTTAATGCTAATGTAAAGTGAACAAGCAGTCTTAATTACACACGATATAGTGTATTTTAAACTCTACATGTGACACACATACAGACACATACACACACAAATTAAAAAGTCATGCAAAATAAATAAGCACATATATCAATAATCTGAAACTCAAAAACATATGGCAAATATCCACCCACCTACAGACTGTTCCTCTCTCTCTCTCTCTTTCACACACACACACACACACATCAGTGAGTGTCTGCTGTGTTTTCATATGGGTGGCAGAATGGCAGAGTTTGCATAATCTTATTAGCGTGTGATTATGAAACTTCAGCCTGCTCCTTAAAAGCTCGTTAGTCAGGCTTTAATTGTCACTCCTCGGCATTTTGCATATCGCCTTGGTGACTGTGATTTATTCGCTAGCGATCAAAGGCGATGGTGGGGGGACGCGCAGTGTGTTGATGCGCGCTAAGTGTGTGTGTGTGTGTGTGTGTGAGAGTTTGTGTGTTAAAGTCAATGAGGTGCAGGGGTTTGAGCTAAATACATGTTGTGGGGGAGGGGCAGGATGCGATTGGTTGGGAGGAACTTAAATGAGCAGTTAAATCAGCCATTTAGGTGGCCTGTTGCCTCTGTGTCTGTGTGCATGTGTGTGAGAGAGAGATGGAAAAAGAGACATTGTTATAAAAGACATCTGTATCTAGTCCTCTTTCTTTCTTCTTCGTCATACATATCTATTCAGGTCCTGCTTGATGTGTCTAGAAAGGAATGTACCTCAAGTACGACGATCTTGAGAAAGAGACATGGAGAAAAAGACCACCCAGCTGCTCTCGTCCTCTCCCCTCCCCCTGCCTCTTTATCCACAGGAAGAAGAGATATTGCTTTTTCTCTGTCTTTTTCACTCCTCCCTCCTCTCTCCCCCTTTCACCACACACACACACACACACACACACACACACACACACACAGGTTGATTTGAGCCACTCTCAGATCCTTTGGAGAGGCTTGTTGGAAGGAAGGAGGGAGGGATGAAGGGAGAAGCAGCCACAGTGGGCTGCACATTTCTGTTGTGTATCTCGAGAACACTGACACCAGACAAAACCACTATCGACCATAGCCCTGCCCATCAAAACAAAGCCCTGTGTGTATGTGGTTGTGTACTTGTAGTCGCTACATATCGAGGACCGAAAAACATATTTAACCAACAGAGTGAGGACATTTTTGCAAAGTGAGGACATTTTGGCTGGTCATCACTTCTTTAAAGGGTTATTTGAGGGTTAAGACTTGGTTTTAGTGTTCAGGTTAGGGTAAGGATTGGGGTTTAGTTGTTTAGTTGTGATGATTAAAGTTAGGGGAAGGGGCTAGGGAATGCATTATGTCAGTGAGTGTCCTCACAAAGAGAAATACAAGTGTGTGTGTGTGTGTGTCTTCAAGGAGAAATACCATAAACTAATCAAAACGAAGTGTTGTAGCTTGGGGCATATCAGATTTTTTATATTTTTCATTTTGTATTGTTTAATAATACGCTTGTTTAGTTGAGCTACGTGTTCTATGATGAAACGCTTCCATACCGAGGAACATCCGTGCTGGGTTGGATAATACATCATATGTTCATCGGTATTGTGAAGTTGTGTATGAACTTTAATAATCTATGTTGTCTGACTCCAGAACAGAACAACAAAACATCTTCCTCTAATGCATCTTAGCTTGCCCATGCTTGCCGAACAGGTAAAGCCGTGTTAGCCTTCCATTCATGGAATGTCTTCACTTGTGAAACATGAACAGGGACTTAAATTTAGAAAATGAAACAACATGGTGTTTATCAGGGCTACTTCGCTCTGCAAGAATTCGGTAAGGATCTTCGTTGCTGTTCAACATAGATCATGCAAAGTGTATGCACAGATTATTTAATTTACTTTTATCTTGATTACTGATAATAACTTATTAGAATTATTTACAGTCCTGACATTCAGGTTCACTATGTAGGATTCAACCAACTGAGTGCCCCTCCCCTTACCCCTTCCTTTCCAAGCGAGGATTAGAACATACCGTGGCCATCAGGTGCCCATAGCATACTTTTAAGTACTCACGTTCACACTCCCTTGCTTTTTTCTCATGCTAAATAGTAAGAATGATTCTCCATTTTACAAAATTTGGGTTCTCAAACTTGTTATCCAGCACCAGCAAACACTGATTCCTCTTCTTTCTTCTTCCTTGTCTTCCTTTTTTCTTCTTTGTCGTGTTCATGGTGCTTCCTTCCGGATTCATGCTCCCACTTGTAAAGACATGAAACCTGGAAGGTGCTCTCTAGAGGTTTGTCCGTTCTGGGCTACTGTAGGAGCGCAACATGGGTGAGGTGAGGTGAGTTGAGATCATGTGAGGTTATAGCACAACCATAATATTACTCTACTATTTACCATTATGCAAATTTATACAAAACTAATCCAGATAGTTATCATCCAGCCATAATCATAAGTCCAACTCTACTGCACAACAACCTCAGCATAGAGAGTTTATTGATTCTCAGAACGGGTGGCTAGTTGCAGGCCCAAGCAAGGTCTCTGGTCTTGCATGTCATGTCCATTTATACTCACGCCTGTGCAATTTAGACGAGCCAATTAACCTAATTTCCATGTCTTTGGGAGGAAACCTACACATGTACAAGGAGAACATGCAAACTCAACACAGAAAGGCACCCTTGATTAGCTCAGGGATCAAACCCAGAACCTTTTTGCCGTGAGGCAACAGTGCTACACCACTACACCACCGTACCAACCCTTAACAAAAGCACACTGCGTCAAACAGACTAGCCAGTCTAGTCAGACTGTCTTTTTTGGCATGTTTGTTTAATTATAATTTGGTGTGTTTCCCTTGATTATAATCAAAAATGTATTGTGCATGGTCATTGCAAGGTCAATCCTCTTTTCCGGGAACATGACAACTCAAATATTTGCTTATTTCCTCTGGGCACTCGAGCTGTTGAAATGACCAAGAAGCACATCGCTAGCAGCTAGATTCTAATCTTGAGCATTTTGCGATAGCCGGAAATCACTCCCACAACAAGAATGTCCAGGTCATTTGTCCATGTCTAGTTTACGGCTCCTTATTTACAGCAGTTTTTGATGTATTACAGTATTGAGAAACAAGCTGCTATTCTCTGTAGCGACTCAGTTTACATTTGTACACAGTTCCTAATTGACAGTGTTTTTTTTCTTCCGTAATATTGTTTTCCTTTGTCTGTTCACACGGGGCTTCTGGTCAATTCTTTCCCCAGAATTTTGTTGACATAGCCTTTTATAAGTCTGCCGAATGATGAAAGACTGTTGTTGCACTGAGTGTTTTATACTTCCACTGTAGAGGCTGCATGGGCGTTTGTTTACCAAGGGTCTCTAATCCACTCTGAGTGAAAATGAGGAGTTCTTCCTTTCAGAGGTGTACTAAAGCTCAGGGGTTAGGGTTCTCCAGTAGTGAGTAGAAGGTGCTAAGTTTAAATCCTAGGACTGCTATAGAGCCACCCTTGAGGGAGGGCCCTTAACCCTCAACTGCTCAGCTTTATGCTTGGATTATAGTTGGCCTCATGTCTGCCAAATGAGTAAATATAAAGCACTGCATGCTTTTGTTGTGATGAATTTTTCAGCTGGTCCATGTTTCTCTGTGTTGTAATGGTTGTGCAGTCTTGATTACAGAAGATGTTGTGTAGATAACCATTAACTTTTCTCAGATTATCAACTATTCAGGAATTACACCAATGCTTATATTATGAGCGTAAATTAGCAGCGGTAAGTACCAAAGCACACTGTGTGGGATGATGCGCCTATCACAGAGGCGCCAATATTTATGATTTAACCGTAACATTTTTCAACTACTTCCCGATGAACCTTGTGGATTGTCTTGTGAGCCAATAGAAAACCAAATGGGCAGAGACGGTCATCTCTTTGTTTTGAAGAAAGATGGAAAAGAAAATGGAGGAGCTGCTTATTATTAAGTAGCACGCACACCTGACTTTTGCCTTGCAGTTGTCTTACAGATGCTTTTCACACACCTGAAAAGGAAGGTCACCTTGTCACATTCTGGTATTTCCTTTTACTTTATAGGAGTTTCTTGTTAGCTATGTTGGCACCTCTGATCACTACCATTATGAGGAAATGTGAAATCTTTATACAGTTAACATTATGCTTTATTGGTACAGATGATGTTTATTTCCACAGACTGCTTTTAAAGAACCAACACACCACATTATGAGACCTGGCAGGAAGTTTAATATCCACCGAGTCTTGATATAATATAAACTATGTGAATTTCCATGAATTTCCATCTCTTATGGTAACTATGTTGTGTGATATGGTTGATTTGTGATATGATATATGATAAGGAAGCAGAGATTGCTCTCTGTAGCCTGAGAGGCAAATTGCAATTGCATTCAAAATACTACTAATACTTTTGCTACCCATGCACATTTATACCACTCTTTAATTGTAAGCAGAGTTTCGGAGTATCGTGTTTGCACAATCAGAAATATGTCGGAGAAGAAACTGAAGAGAAGTGGGAAGCGATTCGAGGAAAAAGGTGTATGGACCTTAGACGCCATAGACAGAAACATTTGACTTTTCTCTGGTCTCGGGAAGAAGAATGTCAATGTCAAAAATGTCCCACCCCTGTCCCGACTGTCCCTTTTATACAGACGTCACATCTGGCTCTGTTATTACTAAATGTTCCGGTTAACCCTAACCCTGACTCTACCCTTTTGCACAGAACAGCGAGGCAGAATAAAGCTGCAACTTTCCCACTTTGAAAAGGCTGTTTAAAAGGAGCTTCAGCTTAAGATACTTCGCCCATGGTTCATGGTTTATCTTGTATTTTTTGTGCACTTTTCTGGCAACACACAGGCTTCAGAATCCTGCTTGTTGCTATAAAACTGACAATCCACTCGTTGGTATATGAGCTACCTCTGGGAAAACGAACTATTAAAAACTGTGACACAGCAAGCTTTTCAGAGCAAGATTAGAAAATATTAATGACTTGTTATTAGAGTTTGAAACAATTAGTGCCACATGATTGCCCATTCCTGTGATGGGTGGTGGTTCTTGGCCATTGTTAGCGATAAGTACCAGACTCTGTAGGGATACCTGGTCAAGATTGAGAGGCTTTATACTTTGTGAGTAATTTGAAACAGACTATTTGTGTTGCTTGCGCAATACCACACCACAGCTGTCAGACTGTTATTTCGAAACGTTATCAATGAATTTTCTTTTGAACTGCATTTTTGTCTTGCTGTCTTTCTTACCCCTTCTTATTGTCTGTTTGTCAGTCGCAGTGAAAGAGGCATGACCTCTGTGTCTGTCAGTATTACGGAAGAAGGCATGGCCTACCGTTATTCAAAGCTAACTCCCTTTTTTATGAAGTTAAAACTGTTCATATAATATTAAATTTCACCGTATTGCAGAGCATTGTGTAAGAATAAACCCGCCCAGAATGTTTCTGTTTCGAATAGTTGCCTACTTGCAATTTACTTGATCACAATTTGACACATGTGGCTGGAGTATCAGAAGGAGAGATGTGTTCCTGTTGGATGAATTGTAGGCTCCAAGTTTTATGCTGTACACAATCACATTGGGGTTAATGCATTATAGCCAGAGTGCCTTAGTGCATTTGGACAACGAATTTGCACAATGAGAGCTGCTGCATGGGGCAGCGCTGGTCTACATGCAGCCTGATGGCCAGGTTGTGCTGTGTGTGTGTGTGTGTGTGTGTGTACGCACTGCCACACACTCTTCTTTGTCCAGACTCTAACACTGACAGATGGAGAGACCATGTGGATCATGGCAGAGTAGGGAGTGTAGATGGAAAAAGGGAAGAGGGAAGCGTGTATGTGCGTGTGTGTGTGCGTGTGTGTGCGCGCATGGAGACATATGGTACCCAGGAAAGAGAAGGTTGCAGAGGGTGTCTGCCTGCCTTGTGTGTGTATCTCATCAGTTCCATTTCGCATTCTAAGAAACACTGGCCCGGACTGGATCGCTCTCAATATGTGTGTGTCCATTTGCAGTTCTATAACTGGCATGCACTAGTGTGTCAAGAGTGTAGATGTGTGTGTGTGTGTGTGTGTGTGTGTGTGTGTGTGTGTTTGGTCTGTTTGGTTTTTATTATGAAAATCTTATGCCTGTTCTAAAATATATTTTACTATGATTAATAAGCTTTGAGATTTTTAGATACACCCTTTCAAATCCTTTTAAAGACTAACACTGATTTTGTTAACTGAATGGAACTGATTGCTTTAATGAACAAACTGTATTTTTAAATCAAATTCTGTGCTTTTGTTATTGCTGTCTTATCTCCCAACATAAAAGATAAAGCAACATCATAACTGTATAATTGCAGGGGCTTTTTTTGCAGGGATATAATATTATTAAAATATAGTCTGCATCACACATAACCGTTTTCACCCACAGCCTTAGTGAGTTATGTTTCCTTTTTAGGATTGTTTTTTGTTTGTTTGTTTGCTTGTTTTTTTTTAATTGAGACAGTGGAAAGGTTAATAACTCAGGTACATGTTCCTGAGAAAATGAATACACACACCAAGAGTATGAACAGAAATGAGGAAGCAAGCAGGAGGGTAAATAAGAGAAAGAATGAGGCAAACAAAAGGCCAGATGGGAAGTCAGCAGAGAATATGGGAGAAGTGTCAGGGACAGAGAAGATTGAAGATAGGATGTAAACAGCATAATAGAGGAGACTGAGATGCTCTGTGAGGAGGAGGAGATGTTAAAAAGGTAGATATGAGACAGGTGGAGAAAATCATCAATAGTGGAATAGGAGGACAGAGAGAGAGAGATTGATGAGGTTCAAATATAATACGTTGGAGGCTGTGAGAATTGATTATATGGAGCCAGTCTAAGCTTCTGAGTAGTAGAAGGTTCAGATGATATGGCATACAGTGTGAACACAAAGAAGCTGCAAATTCTCACAAGTGTGAGAATTCGATGACTGAAAGTGAATTCAGATAGGAAATTCAATAAAAACTTAGAAGTTAACATCCCTCTGAGAAAAGATTTTCAATCATGAACCATTTAGTGTGTTTCTCTCTGCATTAAGAGCAAGGTCAGTGAACACACTCCTGTAATATTTAGTGAAGTTCTTCTAACATTCTGGCAGCTGCCAGTAAAATGTATACTAAGAGGAGAAACTCCAGTCTCTGTGGTGCACCAGGTTCTGTAGAGGAGAGAAAAAAATAATTGCCTGTCAATTCATTACACTCCCCTTCTTGTATAAACATTTCGACGTTCTAGCCTATGCAGCATACGTGCATAAGTTTCAGGTGCATTAATGTGCCTGGTGTAAGATTTTATTTAATACATTATCACTTGTAGATCATTGTCAGGCATCGGCAAGGTTTCAATTCAAATGCGAGATTTTGCTAGAAATTCAAGACAGAAAAATCCAAAAAATGGGAACGATCAAATAAGCAAGCAGACTAAATTAACCAAGGACTAAATGGAGAAACTAAACAAATAAGGTCAAAAAATGTGGTCATTTCAACAAAACAGAAGAATTTGATAAAAATGCACTTATGAGTATGTTATGTGGGTTATCTTTTTTAAATATTAGACTACCATGTGAATATCAGTTACCTAGGATAATATAGAGTTTCGCATAACAGCACTGGGATGTTTCACAGTGTCTATCACTCTGTTAGTCTGTGTAGTGTACATGAAATTCCACTTCCTAGTTTGAAACGGTTACTACAGTAGTGTTAGCGACATCATCAGCAGACAGGGTGGCAAATGATACTTTTCAGGAATATAACTCTTGACTTAAAATATGAAAGCTCTTCAGATGAAGATGAAAAGGAAGTAAGGACGGCAATTTTACCAGAAGCACCTTTAACGGAAATGTACAATTCAATGTGAAGTAGCTAGTCAGCTAGCCAATGAGCTAAAAAGTTTTCTTTTTAGAATCAATTTCTGCTCGCAGAAAAAATATAAACAGCAATATTGTTTCCAAAATGTCACTTACACAATATTAATTTCTTGCTTATAGAACTGTTGTATAAAAGCAATATCACACTCAAGGTTGTGCTGCTGTACTGAAAATCAGCAGGGCTGTGCCTAGCTAGGGCATTCGGCATTCAGCCTCATGTATATGACCTTATCATAACCGTACAGATATTCACTACAACAGCACTCCCTTTAGTGTGATATTGCTTAATTAACTTGTACACTAAAAAACAAGCATTATTTTAAGTGTTTTGTTATTTTTTGCTATAGCAGTTTGCCTGGTTTTTATTTACACTACTGGCAGATTATACTGTATCAAAGAACAAGTGCAACAAGTTAAACCAGGAATCAATAATAGGTAATATTAGTCTCGCCAGGTTGATAATGTTTACTAGCCTGATAATTTAACAGATAATCCATGTTGCTTAATATTTAATGGGCTTTTCCAGCCTTTTATTGTAATTTGATTGTTCATTATAGCTTTATTGTAGCTCTTTATTTATTATAGCTCTTATTTAATTCTTACTGTGAAATTTGATTTTATATGTCTACAGAATGCATTCTACTAAGTTTTGCTTTTATGTCACTGTTTATATTATTTTTGGAGATTTTTTAGATGAATTACAAACATTTTAAAGGATAAGATTGTTTTTGATATGAATAAAGATATGAAATCATGTGCATTTATACACTGTTGTCTATGTAGTCCTGAGCAGCATTGCCTCCTCAAAGCTTCATGGTCACAGGTACATTCCACGTATTCCCCGTAGTCGCTTGGCTTCCTCTGACTTCTCCAGTTTTCTGTCACTTCCCAGAGACATGAAGGTTGGCAGATTAGCTATGCTGAATTGCTTCTAGGTGTGAATGTGTATGTGATACCCTGAGAAGCCGAATTTTACCAACTCTTACCCAGTGTTACCAGCATAGGCTCTGAATCCACCATGACCCCGACCAGCATAATGCAGTAAAGTGAGTGAGTGAGTCCTGTAAAAATACAAATAAAGTGCAATGTGCCATTACTATAAACAGCCATTAATTATTCAGTAAGGCTGGAAATGTTAATTACAGCAAATATAAACTGTCAGTAAGCTAATGTAAATGTACAAAAACTTATTTTAAAGGGTAGTAAAAACCAGTGACCTGCTCTACATTGACATGTACAGCAAATAAGTATCTACCAAATGTTCTTATCTGTTCTCATGTATAGAAAATGATTATATAACTGGTATGATGAGGTCTTCTGTGAAACAGCACTATGAAAAACAGCACAACTTAATTATGCGTTGCTCTGGGTTCTGCAGAGCTGCGTGTGGTGCCAAGATTATTAATGAGAGGCGTGTCTGGATCTGTGGTGCTGAAAGTTAAATACCATATTTCTGCTGGTCTTGTCCATGCAGCTAATTTCTACTGTCAAGGAATGTTCATTTTACTAAATGCATTTTATATGTTTATGCTTACAACTATACAATAATAAGAAATTTTACTTAAATAGAATTTTAATTTAAGCTTACAAAACAAACAAACACACAAAACATTTTCTAAACTATATATATAGCACAGGTTATGAATTTCTGTTACTAATCAAATTTAAACAAAAAAAAAAAAGGAAAAAGAAAAAAGTTAGCATAATTTGCCATCATTTTGGTGTCATTTGACATCAACCTTAAGTTATTGTTATGTACCTTGTTGTTTTATTCCCATCCAAAATTTAAATTAGGCAAGTCTGTTAGCTTGAACTTGGCAGACAACATAACGTCCAAATACCATTTACTCCACATGAGTCTCACACCTTGTATTTTTTGAATAGATAAATGTTCCCTGTCCTCCATCTGAACATTTTAGCACTTTCTCATCTGTACCACACCCATTTAAGTGGCATGTCTTACTGAATACTTGAATTGAGAATAGAGGGATCTGGTGCACCTGAGAACCAGCTTTGTAAAATAACGGTATGGATGATTGAGTTGATTTCTGTGATGCAAAAGAAAACATAATGCTGAATTTTTTTTTTTTTTCCAGTAGCAGTGCAGTAACTATGAACCAAACAGTGAAACTGTAGCTATGACACATTAGAGCTGTTTAGAATCAGACTATGAGTTGGATGCAGAAGGTATCTACAATGATACCTTAAGTAATTAGGATGGATGCATACACTCATCATGGTGAGCCTGATGAAGGTCACTTTCTGAGTCTACAATTAGAGATTTTTTATACCTCTCCTATCAATACAAAGGGACAATCAGGATTATCGCTGATCAGATATTATTTGGGTGGTGGACCATTCTCAGAACAGCAGTGATGCTGACATGGTGATATGTGTTGCAATAGAAAGAGTGTATCAGGTGCAGCAGCACTGAAAAATATATTAAATACTGGGCAGTATTCCGACTTGGATATTGAAATTGTATCGCTATTTATCAGGGGACATTTGCAGGTATTCAGAGACAGGTTACACAGCTGCTTAAGTCAATTTCTGGGTGGGTATCTCATAGGTATTTGTGGTACCTTTGTGCATTTCATATCTGGTTGCCCAGGTGTATAATTTGTATATTAATTTGTGTATAGTTCACCTTGTATGTGATCTTTATTCATGGACAGTTTATGCTAGTTATCAGTAGATGGGTTTCTATTGCAGTTTTGCGAAAAAATTGAAGTAAACTTCTGTTTTCTAATATTGCTATAGTGATTCCAATTAAACATGGCTATCATGAGTCTTAAATACGAAAAATGTTTCCACTTCAATTTTGTGAAATACTGCTTTGTCGAATCATCTGAACCAACTCATAAGAGCATATGAACTTTTTTGCAATATTAGAGAGCTTTTTTTTAAATTCATGTGTTTCCATTACTCATTTTAGTTCACAATTTCATATTCTTAATGGAGACTTGCCTAATATTTGTTTTGAAAGTAAAGCTGCTGTAGGCTAGTCATTTAAAAAAAGAAAATCAAAAAACAATTTACCAACAGACACTACAATGTCAGATTGTAGGTTTCCATTGCAGTTTTTTGCAAAAATACAAAATTTTTTGCAGAAATACAAAAATGTGTTTCAACAAAACACAATTGCAAGTGTGTTACCATTCACTAATGATATACAATTACAGGGCTCTCAAGTGTCACACATTGAGCATGACAGTCACTCTTTTGTCACACACTCATTTACATTTATGTCATTTGGCAGATGCCCTTATCCAGAGCAACTTACATATATCTCATTTATACAACTGAGCAGTTGAGGGTTAAGGGCCTTGCTCAAGGGCCCATCAGCGATAGCTGGGAAGTGCTGATTTGAACTCAAGACCTTCCTATCACTAGCCCAGCATCTTAACCACTGAGCTACCACTCTCCCGACCCATATTGTATTTCTCACGCAGAAAAACAATTTGTAGGCTAATATGCCGCAGCGCCTAATATTTCTCTGGCCACAGCACAGTAGCACCTCACTACGAAACAAGTGAGTCTCCGCTGGAGTTCAGTCGAGGCTGTCACTTACCAGCCAATCAAAAAAAAAAGAAAGGGCCTACACAATAGCCAATCAGAAAATAGCAGTATTGTATCCGGGTAAAATGCAACACAACAACCAAAGAAAAAGGCATAGTTATCCTGGAATTGTTCGCGTGATTCTTCCGAACATTTCATTCACTCCATCCATAGGAGCTCCGAGCATCACTTCGAGCACAGAGTCATCTCCTGTTTTAATGTTACAACAAATTCACAACTTGTTTGACACAAACAATGACAACTTGACTGCTGTTAGAGAATGTTGCCCAGATAATTAGCATCAGTTTTTCAATGCTGAGTGTCTGTAGCCTAAACTTAGCCAAGAGTTTTACAGCCTGTTCACTGACAACAACACCTGTTCAGAACAAGAAGTCTAGGCCTAGTCACATTTTATTATAACAGGATGACTGACATATTCTCACATTATAATCATCTCTCTCTCCAAATAGGCTAAATAATTTTATCGGCACTAAATAGATTAAAGTGTATTGCATCATGGATGCATGAATCATTGCATCTGTCTTTAAAGATGTGAGGAAAAAAGCAATTAAGCATCTTTTCATTTGCCCTGAGTGGAAAGCCCCCTAAAAAAATAAACAGTGGAGGTGGAAACAGTGGAGGTGGAAGAGGAGGAGATGGTGGAGGTGGAAGAGGAGGAAACAGTGGAGGTGGAAGATGAGGAAACAGTGGAGCTGGAAACAGTGGAGGTGGAAGAGGAGGAAACAGTGGAGGTGGAAACAGTGGAGGTGGAAGAGGAGGAGATGATGGAGGTGGAAGAGGAGGAAACGTTGGAGGTGGAAGAAGAGGAGACAGTTAAGATGGAAGACGAGGAGACGGTGGAGTTGGAAGAGGAGGAGACGATGGAGGTGGAAGAGGAGGAAACGTTGGAGGTGGAAACAGTAGGGTGGAAGAGGAGGAGACGATGGAGGTGGAAGAGGAGGAAACGTTGGAGGTGGAAGAAGAGGAGACAGTTGAGATGGAAGATAAGGAGACGGTGGAGTTGGAAGAGGAGGAGATGATGGAGGTGGAAGAGGAGGAAACGTTGGAGGTGGAAGAGGAGGAGACAGTTGAGATGGAAGAGGAGGAGACAGTGGAAGAGACGGTGGAGGAGATGGCTAGGGTGTCAGAAGAGACCATCAAAACAAAAAGGAAAAAAGTACCAGGCACCTCCATTCCTCCGGCCCATCCAACCCGTGCCCCCTTTGACCCCCTGACAAGGGACGGTACGGGACTTGACGGGACAGCGGGTGGGATGGGGCGGGCCAGGAGTAGGGGGGTTTGGGTGGAATGTCACTCTTGCCTGTCTTCAAAACTTGAGAGCACTGTAATTGAAGTTGGGTTTTCTATTTGCTCTTCATGTCAAGTCATGTGACCTATATGTGAAAAATGTGTTGCCATTGCAATTTTGTGATATATTGCTTTAAACATTGTTACGATATTTGAGAGTTTGTACGAAATTCATGTGTTTCTCACGTTTTTAGCCCGTAATTTCAAGCTGAGCATTAAGCACCTCAGTAACACGGCTATTGATGTGATGAGAATGATCTACCAAGTATGGAATATTGTCTCTGTGGTGGTCCTGTGGTCTTGTCTTATATTGCAGATGTTAGAGGCTTGCAAGTTGTTTGTAGCAAAAGATGGACTACGGTCAGTTATTTTATACCCACAAGTGCACCTGAGTTGAACAGAAAAACAGACAAAATGAGATAGACAGACAGACAGATAGATAGATAGATAGATAGATAGATAGATAGATAGATAGATAGATAGATAGATAGATAGATAGATAGATAGATGTGTTTTTATGAGTTGATTTTCATCTATATATTAGTATATCTGACTGAGGTGGAGTTTGGTACAGTCTGAAGGAGGTACACCAGTCAGCGCGGGTAAACGTGCGCGCGTGCAGAGAAAGCTCATTGAGCGAGTGGAGGTGCAGGTGCAGGTGGAGGCGCGCGGATCAGCGCACGTGTTTTCGCGCTTAGTTTAACGGCAGCTCACCGAGGCGGAGGCGCGCGCCGCCATTTGCAGCTTTTGTTCCGTACCAGAGGGAAACACGGCGACGTTCTCTGGCGGCGCACGCGCTTATTTCTGAGAGAAATGCCCGCTTCAAAACGTCATTGCGGGTAAGTTGGAGATCGCTCAAAAACCGACCCGTGGCTTCACTTTGCTCTTGTTTTATTATTATTTGGGTCAATACCTGTGCGTGGATGTGTTGATGTCAGAACTAACTTTGAGGGGATGGTGAATGTTATAGGTGCGGTTTAGATCATTTATTCACTGTTGGCATGCAGAGTTAATAAATTACTCAAGAATTTATTAACTCAGCGTAAAACAAATCTCATCAATAAATAAGGATACAATGAAATGGCTATTATTATGTTACTATGGACATTTCAGTCTGTCTTATTTCCACAATTAAGGGTTATATAAACATGACATGCGTGACTTGTCAATGATATTCTGTTGGAATATAAATGGGATTTTTGTGAATTGTTTATGTCGGATTTATGACTGTGAGTGGTCAATAAAATGGCCAGACTGAGCGCTCTGGGGGGTTTGATTCACTGACAGAAATGGGTAAATGGGGATATGCAGACAAATGCAGGAGTCTTGTTTGTGTGTGTGTGTGTGTGTGTGTGTGTGTGCGTGTGTGTACATACCTATACACTGAAAAAAAAAGATTTATTGCATTCACCTGTGAGTGGATTCTTTTCTTGATCATGTTTTAATTCAACAAGACATATGCTCATAAACAATCAAACAAATACATAAAAAAAGTTTTAATAACTGCAGTTATCTTTATCCAGCTATTTTTGTTCACTCTAAGCACACATTGTAAGAATTTTATTTTTAGAAAAAGAATGCAAAATTATATACTGTTTATATTACTACTTTTCTTCCACAGATATATCTGTAGCAGCTTTTAAGTAGGCAGTTTGGCAAATTTGCAGAAAGCTCTCAACAGAGCATGACATTAAAAGCTGTGGAAGTGAACAGGATTAACATAAATGAGGTTTTAGGAATAAACTGCTGAAGAGGAGTGAACCCACTTTTATCATCAAAACTGCAGAAGTTGGCTTGTTTTTATGAAGTCCCAGAATTCACCAGACTTGCCCAGATCCATCCTGTGTAAGTGTGTGTGTGTGTGTGTGTGTGCATGCATGCATGTGTCTGTGTGTGCATTCAAGCTTTTAGTATTTTGGGAGCATGCAATTTACCCATAATTATAGGACTCTAAACCTGTTCCAATGGAAAAACAATGTAAAACCACAAGAGTAAGAGTGCTTCTTTTGGATTTTGTATGAAATATGAATCATAAGGAAAGGTATGACTGCTATCCCCAGCCTAAACCTGGGTTTAAGGTTTTTAACTTGAATCATGCAAATCGTTACAAATATATGAATGTGATCAAGTTGAGGAATAATGACAAGTTTGACACCATGAAGGCCTATGTCTGGTCTACATAAACCCTTTTCCCCTTTAAAGACACAAACAAACAAATAATGCTTGTACATTAATTATTCATTTTAAGTAATGAGTAAAAATCATTTGCAAATATTTCTTTTTTTTTTTATGTCCCAACTTTTTTGAAAAGTGCTGCTGGCATCAAATTCAAAATGAGCCACGGGCGTCGCCACCATTATAGCTGAGGCGGACGTGTCCCACCCACATTTCATAATTATTCATTTGGACCCCCCCACATTTAACAGAAAATATTAATTCACCCAGCGCTGTTTCTTTTGCTTCGCGAAAGAATCCATTCCACTTGATGGATATGAGATCACACAACACTGAAATTCCACTCCGGGTTTCCCTGGTTACCTACAACAACAAACTACATGCAGGTGAAGTGACTCGTCAGTACAGCCATAGACAGTAAAGGTGCTTGGTACTGGAGGAGGTAACATCAGCCCCATTGCCTTCTCACAATGTCCAACTTTTGCTAAAACCTTATTCTTTTGTTACATGCCCTCAAAATTAACCCTAGTCCACATTAAATTAATGTTCAACTAAACAATTAAATATTAGGAGTAGCCTAAGCTTTGCCTTATTTACTTTAAGTAACAGTAGGGGATTCTTGGTTGATGATCAATTGT
>JAQQZR010000025.1:255527-268956 GCA_030068235.1 Notoglanidium macrostoma
TTCCTTCCTCCCTTCTTTCCTCCCTTCCTTCCTCCCTTCCTTCCTTTCTTACATCTTTCATTTCACCTTTCCTCCCTCCCTTCCTTCCTTCCTTCCTCCCTTCTTTCCTCCCTTCCTTCCTCCCTTCCTTCCTTTCTTACATCTTTCATTTCACCTTTCCTCCCTTCCTTCCTACCTTCATTCCTTCCTTCCTTCCTTCCTTCCTCCCTCCTTCCATGTTCCTCCTCATCTTTCCACGCAATTCAGATCTACATTTCATTGCACAACTCGTTTACCGCCTGTCCTGCCTGATGAACCTCAGCCAATGTAAACCTGTGATACATGCAGCCTCTCCCCAATCCCAG
This sequence comes from Notoglanidium macrostoma, assembly GCA_030068235.1. NCBI lineage: Eukaryota > Metazoa > Chordata > Actinopteri > Siluriformes > Auchenoglanididae > Notoglanidium > Notoglanidium macrostoma. Next base: position 255,872 of record JAQQZR010000025.1, read on the forward strand.
TGTTTTACTCTCCACCCCCTGCGGGTCAGACCACACACCACATCACAGCCCAGCAAACCACAAACATTTCTCTTGGCATATGTCAGACTTTTTTTTAGGTATCCTCCCATATGAATGATTATTGTGAAATTCCAGGAAAATGTTATATAGAAAAAACATGCATATGAATTAAATATGTAAGCGCTAAAACACTTAGGGGTGTGCTTTAATAGGAACATAATCAACAACGAGGTGGTGTGATGCGGCCTGGCGTGACGTGGAGTTGCAGTTCCCACCCCAGTGTTGTTTATTATTTTATAATTTTCAGCAACAGCATGCCACAAACCACACACTAACATTTTTTATTGATTAAAGAATGCCGTACATTTTATCTGTTTATAGTTGCATTTAATTTCCTCACTAGCATCTCAGTTTTTTTTTAATATCTCTTTTTACTTAAAATATAATGCTGACCTGAAGATGTTCACACAGGGGAAAAATCACTGCCTGTTACAAAGCACTGACACTGACACTGGAGGTTAAATAAACACATAGTCACTGAAAACACCACATCAACAATGATATATTTTAATAAACAGATTTTGTAATTTGTCAGTCTTAGATTATGTGCATGCTCACCCTTCAAGTCCTTGTGAATGAGTACATTAAAGGTCCACTATGTAGGATTCAACCAACTGAATACCCCTCCCTTTCCAAGCATGAGTGTACGGTGGCCATCAGGCGCCTGTAGCGTACTTCCAAGTACTTACATTCAAACGCCCTTGCTTTTATAATAAGTATGATCCTCCATTTTTCAAAATTTGGGTTCTCATACTTGATAGCGAGCGAACACTGATTCTTCTTATTTCATCTTTCATTTTTCTTCTTTCTTGTCCTGTCAGTGCTTTCTGTGCCACTTGTAAGAGCTTGAAACACGCTCTTTAGAGGTTTGTCCATTCTGCGCTACTGTAGCCATGCAACATGGCTAGATTAACATTAACGTAAACTGTGATTTGAATTGCTACTGTCCGAGCTGCAGTTACAGAAGAATGAATCCGCACCACCTGACCAATCAGATTCGAGAGTTCAGCAGTGCTGTTGTAAAGGTTAGAGTGTTCTCTGTGATAGTTCTTGGATGACTGTTGTCTCTCTCTTTCTGTTTTCCTTTTTTGCAAGTCATGTCTGAGGCCCTGTTTACACTTGGTTTTAAAATGGTGATCAGGTCACAAGTGGACAGCTGATACACATCACTGTTTACACCTGTCTCTATCACGCATCTCCGAGGTGGCCAGCTGACCACTTGGGTTCCAATTTTGTCTGACCTCTCCTAGAAGGTCAAAGGGCCCTGCACACAGTTATTACGTCAGTTCTGTTGCGAGCACGAGATTTGTAAGGACTCGCTGAGAAAGCAAAAATGTTTCTTACTCCAACTGTTAAGATTGCTCCTCTCCAGTTTTTTTTTTTTCGAGCGTTGGTGTACTGTCACCAAAACACCCACCACGTCCCGCCTTGATGACGTATTTTCCTGTTATGTCCCTGGCGGGGACGCATCAGGATGCATTAGCGTTTACACTACGATAGATATGTGGTCAAATGCGTCCCAGACCTCCTCGGCAACTGGTTTGAGCGACTTGTATTTTTTGTGTTACACTTGTATTTATTGCTGTCTGCTTATGATCCAGTTGCCCAAAACGCACTTTAAAAGAAAGTGTAAACAGTGTCACAGACGTTGCTGTACGTCGACAGTTCTTGACTCTGTGTTGATTAGAGTTCTGCTCAGCCCTAAGCTCATCCAGCAGGGATACATTTCAAGCTTCCTGATGATGTTTTGTTTTGAAGCATAGCAATGGTGGCTATACAAACTATTAATAACTCTACTAATGAATTAAATGCCCTTAGTGAGGAATAATGTTTAAAATGCAATGGGGGATGTTTTGCCCATGTTTTAATGTCTCATGATTCAGACACACAAAGAAGCAGTAACACCATCTTCGTTTGAACAAAACCGTATAACAAGAGCAACCGCTTTTCATATAAAGTTTTTTGTGCTGTAACACTAATAGTGAGTAAATTATAGACATGCTGTAAAATGCAGCCAGTAGCCATTTTCTCTGAGTTTTCATTCTAGCCAATTCCCATCATTGTAAGTCACTCCCGATTGCCTAAACTCTGTCCAACCCCCAGCGGCTGGAACCCAACACACACCTTCCTCTTCTCCAGAGCCACCCAGGAAGCATTATTAAGTTCTCAGCTCTGTCTAATGCCTTGTACAGAGCTAGTAACTAGCCCGACTGTCTAATTTGTTGATGGGAAGAGTCCGAGCACACGCAGCATTCTTACATCTCAGGCTGAAGGATTTAACCTTAGCTGCCTCAATCCTGATGGGCATTCCTGGGGAAGGAAAAAAAAAAACTCCTGCATTGTGATGAGTAATGTGAAAGTAAATAAAGTAATTATCCGTAGGGAATGTCCTCACAGCCCACAAGTGTTCCCAACCGTCAAATTATTTCTATTTCTTCTTGCACTGTAGTGCAGTGGTAGCTCTCATGTGGCATGGGAGTAGTGAGAGAGCGGTTAGGTTCTAAGCTAGCAACAGAAAGACTGCAGAGTTCCCAGGATTGCCAGAGAGCCACTGTAGGGCCCTTGAGCTCTCGGCCATCAGTCCGTGCCGGGATTGGATTGATTTCAGCCTCACAATTATGTCACTTGGGTTAAAAGTGTGAGCCAATTGAATGTAAAGGTAAAGCTGTGGAGTCGTGCTCACGAGCACAGTGGACACATCTTCACTGGGGTTTTCGGGTAATATGGATGTTGAAATCCAGAATTTGGAGGTGGGACAATACAGCTAGCTGTATAATCTCTCTAGTAAGCAGTCATTCCTATGAAGCTAGATTTGAATGTTATATTTTATGTTATGAAATTCTCTGAGACGCATGTGTCTCTCAGCTTTAGCATTTCCACAGAATTCACAATCTTGCATCATTGTTCTCATTCTTATGGAGTAAGCCAGCTAATGAAAAAAATCCTAGTATCCACCTAAAACCGGTTAAAGCCTTTTAAAATGTATTTGCACCTTCATGTTGCATAATCGAGACATTCTCCCCGCATCGAAAGCAGTCAGTTATGCTCTACAGATGACTGCAGCATGGACTAGACAGTCCTTTGGTTTGGTTTTTGGCCAGAAGTTTACATTTCAGTCCATCGCTAATTGAGAAAGAGGAACGGAAACTAATTTGATGAGCTGTCCAAACATAGTACAGCAGTAATAAAGAGCTGTGCGTGTGGTGTCGGACATCACCGCTATAGATATGTATACAGTCACGCTTGCATTCCCACTTTCAGCAAACACTTTTTGGATTGTGTAGCTAAATTGTAAATATTTACACCAGCGCACTGGTTTGAATCATTTTCATTTCTGTCAGTTTCAGTGATGGCTTGGAGCCTTTACATGTTCTTTATATGACCATGTGGTTTTCTCTGGGTTCTCAGTTTTCCTCCCACCTCCTAAAAACATGCCAGTAGGGTTGGTGATGTGAGTGAGTGTCTGATGGTGTGTACATGGTGCTTTATGATGGACTGGTGTCCCATCCAGGGTGTATTCCCATCTCCAGAGCCAATCCTACATGTATTTCCTGGTATCTACGCTGGATCCAGGTATTTTAAAGAGTATTTGAATGTTTGCATCATGGTGCAGAGAGGAGAATTATGGGTAAGCGTGTCATGCATCCTGCCAGAGAGCTAACTTTATGTCGTGAGTATCAGAAGTGCTCACTGTCGACCGACTGGTGCCTTGGAAACGTTGCTTTGGTGGATTTGATCAAATTTTGTATAATATTTTTCATATCTGAGTGATATTGTTCCAAACAATAATGTGTACGTTTTCTCCCCCATCACATTCAGTACTTTGCGTCTTATTACCTCTGCCAAGGAGGTTATGTTTTCAATGCCGTTTGTATTTTTGTTCGCTGTAAGCAGGATTGCGCAAAAACTACTGATCCGATTTTCATGCAACTTGGTGGCAGGGTCATGGAAGGAGCATGGGCCAAGGAAGAGCCCGTTAAATCTTAAGCGGGTCTGAGTCACGGGACAACTCCACGAAATAACCGTGGACGTCTGCTCTCAATAAATGCCATACATTTTAAAAATCCAGTAATTGGCAATAAAGTTCGATAGGGACAAAACGTAGCCAATGTAGAAATACGATGACTCCACTGGAAGTATATCCAGACTTATAAAGTGGTTGCACTTGCAGATTTGCATGTCATAGAAGAGTCGACTGTTGTCCTTGGCGAAGGTATGCGCACTGTGAGTGCCCTTCTAGCATGAATATGCTTATGATCCTCATCTGCATCCTGAAACCATAAAACATCGCATACAAAACTGAAACAGATCGAAAACAACGTTTGTAAAGATCTTTTCACTCTTAGGTTCTCCAGCGAATGTCTTTAATAAAACTCTGTGATCAAACTCTCACACTGATCAGCTAATATAAATGATCAACACGAGTGGCATGAAAGAAGTACCACGGTAACTCCAGGTAGTTTCATGCTATTCTAATAAAGCCATAGTGCCTCGTGGTAAAGTGTAGGGAAGGTTTGTAAAGGACGCTTCTGAAGTGCGAGCGTGTGACCTCGGTGTTCAGATGACCTTGAGAGATAGCATGTCTCATGCGGTGTATGAATACTCCATAGCATGCAGCTGAGGGACATGTATGCTGGTGTTATTTTACGTGCATCGAGAACACTGTTATTCTCTCTCTCCCTCTTTTATAATCAGTGCAGTGTAGTCGTACCTTATAAAGGGTGTGTGGACTGAAAATAGCACGTCAGCAAATCTCTTCTTTTCCTGCTGACCTGTGCTCCTTCCTCCCCCTCTCTCTCTCTCTCTCTCTCTCTCTCACTCACACACACACATTGCCTCTCAATTTTACCAAACCATATTTTCCCTGACAGTGTAATTCAGTTTTCTGGTGCAGGATGTACAGTCAGTCCGTCGCCGTCTGTCCCGTTCAGACTTATTCTCATTGTCCTGTCTCCATCTCAGTCTTTCCTGTATCTTATTTGAACATTTGTACGTTTTAGCCGCCCCACCTGCCAACCCCCACACACAAACACACCCTCACTACAGTTTGTGACGGAACATGGATCGGAAAAGCACAACGAGTTCCTGCTGAACTAGCAGGAAATCACTCGGTCTGTCTCCAGCTCCCTCTCTCTCTCTCTCTGAAAGAAAAGGTCATGGTTGTGCTACACAGGGACCGAGTACACAGTAATTACCCTGCTAGGAACACCGTAACTTACGTTAATAGTGTTGTACATCGATAAACACACGCACGCACAAACACACAATGCTAAGAAGTGAAAGGAAGTGAGGAAGATGCACTTAGCTGGTGGTGAACCTAAACACAGGAGAGCCAGTTCTATCAGTATTGTGATAAATTACCTCATATTCACCTCAAATTACCTCATGATACACTTTTGTGAAAATCGTATACGTTTTATAATCTAAATAAGTGTGTTTGGCATTCAGAGAAATTAAAAGAAATGAACTGATCGGACATTAGCACATCGTTGCCTATTTTTGCTACTCATGTTGTTTTTGTGGCCTCAAACTAGCAAGTATCAAATTTCAATCAAATGCCACCATATCGTCTCACTCACTGTCATCACCAAAAGTATTGGCGCCCTTAATGAAATGGCACAAAATTAAATATGCTAAGTTTATTAGACATGCGGCGAGTTCGTACAAGGATGATTATCGTTATAGGAAAGAAAAGTCGCAAAATTTTTCTGACTGAAATGTTTAAGTGATCATCGGTTATGTTTATTTTAGACAGTCATTTTAGATTAGGCTGTGCTCAGATCGGTCAATAAGAGCCGCGGGATTTTGTGTCTCTAATCACATCTTACGTTTCAACCATGACGCAAACAAAAAGAGAAGGAAGTAAAAACCAGAAAATTGTGTGCTGCGGTTGTAATTGTAATCACAGTGTTGTGAAAGAATGGGGCGCGCTGTCAGAGTTCGAGGATTTCAGTCGATCACAAATATAGCTATAATGAACATGACCACAGTGCAAGTGTATAAACTCAAATATATCACAAGATATCAACTATATAATATCAGTATTCCTGTGTGTAGTTGGTCTATATGTTTTATGTTGGTGGAACGTGTCAAGCAGACTGCGGTTCATGTCTGGAGACTTATTTGTGTTTTCTCTGACTATTTGTGTGCATCACAGCAATTCTGTCTAACTCTATCATAATGTTTCCTTACATCACACTGCCATACAGCTCAGTATTCACCTCTTACAAACCTTATACACTACTCTAAAGTCCAAAGTCAAGACTATTATTTAAAAATGTGTAAAAAAAATAATAATAATTTAAAAAGAAACTTCACACAGTATTTCTTATTATAGCAGTATTAAAAATGCATAGTTTCTTTAGATAGTTATTTTACCAAGAACTTCTTTTTACAACGTCTCATGCAGTGGTGTGTCTCAGTGGTTGAGTTTGAAAGGTGAGTGGCAAACAGGGTCAAATATGAGTTTTATTAAACTTTAATTATACCTGCAAGGTGTAAAATATAAAGCTGTCTCACTCTTGTGCACGCTCTCTCTCTCTCTCTCTCTCTCTCTCTCTCTCTCTCTCTCTCTCCATAGGAAAATAGGAATTTAAGCAGTACAAAGTGATTTTGTTGCTCCTCATCAGTATGCAGTTACTAACTGTGTGCATTACAGTAAGGTGACCGGTAGCTTACACTGTGTGGTCAAAAATGTGTGGACACCTGACTGTCACACACGTATGGACTTGTTAAACATCCTATTCCAAAACCATGGGCCTAAATTTGGTTTTGGTTACAACTTTGCTGTTATAATGCGCTCCACTCTTCTGGGAAGGCTTTCCACTAGATTTTGGAGCGTGGCCGTGGGGGTTTGTGTTCATTCAGCCACAAGAGCATTAGTGAAATCAGGCACTGATGTTGTGTGAGGAGGAGTGTGTTGTCTTCATGGAGCTCACTTCATGCACAGGAACACTGTGATGTTGGACCAGGTTTGGGCCTCTTGGTTCCAGGGAAACTGTAACACCACAGCATACAAACCACTTGCTGAGGTGGTCTGGGACGCATTTAACCACATACCTTGTGTAGTGTAAACACTAATGCGTCCTGATGCGTCCCCGACATGGACGTAACAGGAAAATACGTCATTAATGCTGGATGCGGTGGTTGTTTTGGTAACAGCTTGACACGCTAGAAAGAAATGGAGAGGAGCACCGATGTACACGGTTGGGGCGCAAGAAAATAATGACGGTATGCTGCAGCTTTACCTTCCTATGCTGCAGGTTTTAATATAATTTTGCAGGGGGACCTTTGACCTTCTAGCGGAAGTGATGTAGGCAGTAACAAAATTTGAACCAAACCTTGGCGACGCATGATAAACACAGGTGAAAACGGCAGTCCGTTTGTGAACCAAGCCATTTTAAAACCAGGCGTAAACAGGGCCCAAGGGATTGCACTTTGTGGTTTCTCAGCACATACAAGGGTTTTTTGTCTCATTAACTTCAAAAGAGAGGAAAACCAAGAGGCTGGTGAGGGAACGGCCGTTTATAACCGTTATCGTGATGCTAGGAACTCACTTATTTCGTGATGTTACACAACGTTAAACATAACAATGGACTAAGAATAAAAAGTACGACGTGTCGTTCTTTAATAAATAAAAAATTGCTGTGCTGTAAGAGGAATAAAACACCAACTTTGGGACGGTAACTGTAACTCAGCAGTTGTTGATTATTTTTCTCTAACAGCACACCCTGTTTATCCTTGCATGGGCGTCCAGTCAATCAACACACATCATTTTTTTCCCCAATGCTGTTTTTTTTAGATATGTTCTCAATTTAAATACAGTAAATCAGGTGTAATTCTGTGAGGTATCGTAACAATATACTTTCGTCTTTTCACCCAGTTCTACTGCAAAATATACAGCTTTCAGAGAGTCTGTAAGAAGAAGCTGTTCTGTTTCTCTCTGTTCTCGCCCTGTGTTTTTTTTCCCGTCTGTTCTGTTTTGCAGCCTTCTGTCCTGGAAAGGTTGAGTAAATCATCCTGAAGTTTTTTTTTTTTTTTTTTTTTAGGGTGGGACCTGAAAGTTTGCACGTTCCTATCGCATTGTTTCTCTTTCTCTCCTCCTGCTGTTTTCTTTCTTTCTCTTTTACTATCATTCCCTTCGTTCTGTCTCTCGCAGCCCTCCCACTCCTCCTGTTTCTCTCAGTCTTGCTGAAGGTCAGCGCCTGGCCACGTGAAGAATCACACGCTTGTTGTTGTTCTCTGTTCTCTGTAATTCGGCTCTTATCAGCAGCAGAGCGCGAATTCCGGAGGAGCCGAGGTGGAACTGGACCAATCCAAATGTTCTTTCAGCACAAAATGAACATATGGAGAGGAAACAGAGCGACTGCGAACTTTAACAAATGTTAGAAAATTAACTTTTTGGCCAGCATGCTTGTTTTTTGGTGTGTGTGTGTGTGTGTGTGTGTGTGTGTGTGTGTGTGTGTGTATGGTGTGAATGTTTAAAATTTAATTTTAAACTTTTATTTTGTATAGAATTGTAATGTTGTGTGTGTGTGTGTTCATGCCACAGGAAAGAGTATTATTCTCTTCTGGAATGTCACATCAGTCTATATTTAGCCTAGTTTCCGTTCCTCCTTTTTCCGTTCCTTTTCTCCAACTCGTTTTTTTCCCCTACTTTTTTGTATTTCAGACAGAAATAGCCGTCGGCAGGTCTTCAGACACACCTGGGAATCGACATCGTACAGACTGACTTTTTGTGTGTGTGGATTGTGTGCTAAATGAGTTTATTTAGCTGGATGCACTTCTGCCTCTGTGGCGATGAATAAGTATTTTCCCTTTAACTGTAGTTGTAGAGGAAGGAGTTCTTGCTGTTATGAGGAGCGGTACTGTCGCCCCTCTCACTGTTGCTTTTTAGGCGACTTTATTGACTTTTAAATAATATTTCGTTATTTAGGACATGTTTAGAGCAAATGAATCGGCACTAATAGGATAACTCCAGACGGTTTAGTGCAGGCACCAGCGCAGCAGGGCACAGATGGCACTGTTGGCTTATGCTGAGGGCTCTCAGGGGTCAAGAAGTTATTATTTACACACACACAGTTATCTAAGCCAGACAGAATCTAATCCGAGCACAAAGCTAAGCAGTTGAGGGTTTTAGAGTTGTACTAACGGCTCGAACAGTGGGTCTGAGGATTGTTCCCATTTGAACCCGCAACCATCTCTTCACTAACATTGCTTGCAGTCAAAGCACAGAGTTAAGCTCCGCCTCCTCTGTGTTTTGACTGTAAGCAGTGTAGCTTCAGTGGAGCTAACAACAAAGTTAAAGGTCCACTATGTAGGATTTAGCAGGGTCTGTTAGCAGAAGTGCAACGTAGTGTTCATAAGTAGGTTTTCATTAGTGCATAATTACCTGTAACTACAAATCGTTGTTTTCATAAGCTTAGAATGAGCCATTTATTTACATCATTTGGCAGACGCCGTTATCCAGAGCGACTCACACATTTATACAGCTGAGCAGTTGAGGGTTAAGGGCCTTGCTCAAGGGCCCAGCAGAGGTCGCTTGGCAGTGCTGGGATTTGAACTCACGACCTTCTGATCACTAGGCCAACATCTTAACCACTAAGCGGTATATGTACATATCTATCTTTATATCTAAATAGGGAGCAGGTCCACCTCAGTAGTCCAGAATGGACAAACCTCTAGAGAGCGCCTTCCACGTTTTATGTCTGTACAAGTGGCAGCGTGAATCCGAAAGGAAGCGCCAGAAGGACGACAAGGAAAAAGAAAGAAGAGGAATCAGTGTTTGCTGGTGCTGGATAACAAGTTTGAGAACCCAAATTTTGAAAAATGGAGGATCATACTCGTTATTTAGCACGGAAAAAGCAAGGGAGTGTGAATGTGAGTACTTGGAAGTACGCTACAGACACCTGACAACCACCGTACGTTCTAATACACACCTGGAAAGGGAGGGGTAAGGGAGGGGCACTCGGTTGCAATCAACTGAATCCTACACAGTGGACCTTTAAGGTGTGCTGTACTAGGATGATAATGAGCAAAGCAGTGTTATTGTCATCACCCAATAACAGCATGTCCCAAAGTGTTGTATTCCTCTTATAACACAGCAAATTGCAAGCAAACAATTTTATTTATTAATGAACAGCATAATTTTTTCAGTTGTCTTTAGTATATTTAATATTGTGGTACATCTGAGGATCCTGTTATCACTTCCATTATAGCAGCCACGAGCAGTCATTTCCTCACCAGCCTGTCACGGATTTCTTACTTTGTCAAAAGAGACAACGACGACAGCAATAACACACGGCTTGTCACATTGCGGAGAATCCAGAAAGCATAAACTTGAGACTTTATTGTGCTATAGACTCTCCTACTTGGCAAAACTTCGAGGAACACATTTACCTCCGACTGTTACAAAAACACAAACCTTAGAGATTAACGTCATCACAGAAAACTTCACCATATTAACCATTACTCCTTTTGTCTTACTTATTAAACCCAGTGCATTAATGTATATTTTGCATTATACTTGTTTTTAGACTTGTTTGCATTATACTGTTAGAGCTGCTCTTATAGAAAATGAATCACCACCTCCTGACCAGTCAGTTGCTCTGTTCGTAACTGTGAGGATGTTAATATCAGCTGATGCGCAGAGTTCTGATATTTCATTAATATAAATATATAAAACAAAACTAAAATATCCCGGCATTGTTGCCTTCCTGATTTCAGATATTTCATCATCTAATATGCAGTCAGCCTCATGCGGAACTACAGTGTGTGAAATGATGAACACGGAGATGTGTGGATTCATAACTTAATGCTTAAGTCGCAGTGAAACCTGTTCTTTTTCTCCTCTCGCTCTCACTTTTTCTTTCTCCCTGGCCTAAATCCTGGTGATATTTAGGGTCTTAGTCAAGCTCTTTTATCACTTCTTCATATTGTGTGTGTATGTGTGTGTATGTGTGTGTGAGGTCTAGCGTGTACGCTGCGTGCTGTAGCTGTTACACCGAGGCACGCTCTGAGCGTGTGCAGAAACTCACGACCTGTTCTGCCGAGACAGACTGCAAACGAGCACGCTGCTTTTCCTCCTTCTTCTTTTGTGTCAGCACTTCTGTCCCTCCCTCTTTTCTCCTCTCCTGCTCTATTTATCCAAGTTATTACCTCTCCCTGTCATCCTCCCTCTGTACCTCTCTCTCTCTCTCTCTCTCTCTCTCTCTCTCTCTCTCTCTCATCAGCAGGACATTGATACTGACACACTCCTCTCTGGACCCTTAATATCACCTTTGGGTGTAGCAGTTGCCATGCCAACAACCCTCCAGCCCCCATCCTGTGTCTATAATAACCCAATTCAGTCTAACTGGTAGTTACCACGGTGACAGCTTGACCTCTGACCCCCCCTTGTAACCAGACTTGGTCCAAGAGCATAAAGCAAAGTTTTCTGATGCTCCTCAGTCAGAGATGAACACAAAACAGGCACACAGAGTATCGACGTGTTCTCGTTTTTCCCTCTTCTTGAGTGCTGTCTTTTTCCTTCCGAAAACTTTCCTAGTCCTGCATTCACATTCTTGCATTTATCACTTGCTTTATTCAGGAAACTTGGCTGTTTCCTTCCCGGAATCTCCAACGCAACCATAAAGAGACAAAACACACGTTTTACATTTATTCGTTTGGCAGAGACTTATTCAAAGAAGCCAACGGTCATCAACTGACCATTAATAAGTATGAGGCAGCTGTAAGAGAAATAGAACAAACTGCAGCTGAAAAAGATGTTTCTTTATTTTAATAGTGCTTTTTAATTTATACACGGACTTATAGCTGATTACAGACCAGGGATAAAGCCAACGTCAACAACAGCAAATAAATAATCTCGTAATGTGAAGGTCAGGGGAGAGAAATCTTGGGAGGAAACAATTAGCATTAATATACTGCTTATGAGTGTAACGCTGCATTCGACATGCCTCAGAAGTAAGAAGTCAGAACTTTCAGCCGTTTTCTACCTCCGTGCATCCGAGTAACAAAGTGGCGGGAAAAAACATCCACGCCTCCATGTTTGTCTTTTGTTAGCAACAAGCTAGCCAGCTAACTGTGATGAGTGATATACAATACCGTGTAAAAGCCCTGAGTTACCCTAGTTTTTTTTAGTAAAGTAAAGATAAAAATAATGGCATCTCTCTTAAAAGGAAAATACTACAATGTGAAGTAAACTGTAATGAAGTAACGAAAGACAATATTTGGTGTCACAACCCTTTTCTTCAATAGTAGTCCCAGGTACAGTGTGTACAGTTTGATAAGGAAATGAGCCGTAAGTTTTACTGAGCCTCTTGGAGAATCTGCCTCAGTTCATGTGGACACTTCGACTGTCACACTTGCTTCGTTTTTTGCAGTAAAACCCAGGAGCTTTCATTATGTTTTTTTTTTTTTTGTCTGAAAAGTGGTCTCTTATGAAATATGTTGCTGTCTTTACTGACATACAAATGTTTTTCCAAATGAAAATTATTTTTTCGAAATCTAAAAAGTCAGTTCTTGTACTGACTCAATGAATTCATAAATAAATATCTATAACAAGATGTGTACAAAAAAAACTGGGTGGCTCAAGACTTGCACAGTACTGTATATTTACATCCTCATAACAGGAAACTGAAGAGATGTGACGATGAATAAGTCTGTATGTTGACTGATCAAAAATAAACACGTATATGCAGTATAACTCTTTCTGTGTTTACATATAGGATTTCTGAAGCGAAGGGGCATTTTCTTTGTTTTGTTTTTTCCTAGTCCAAATTACGAGTTTAAATAAATACATTTAAATACAACCCGAATTCCAGAAAAGTTGGGAAGTTCTTTAAATTTGAATAAAATGAACCGTAACCCTAGCCATGCTGTTGTAATGTCTGCAGTATGTGGTTTTGCATTGTCCTGCTGAAATACACAAGGCCTTCCCTGAAATAGACATCTGGACGGGAGCATATGTTGCTCTAAAACCTTTATATACCTTTCAGCATTCATAGTTCCTTCCAAAACATGCAAGC
>JAQQZR010000025.1:276373-287011 GCA_030068235.1 Notoglanidium macrostoma
CTCTCTCTCACACACACACACACACACACACACACACACACACACACGCACACACACACACACACAATGAGCACCCTGAAGTCTTTTATTCTATTATTGTAGTTCACATCCTGCAGTGTGTACCGCTATTCGACTATATGATAAATGCTATATTATATATTGTTATAGTACAAGCATATTTCTGATTCTGGAAAGTTCATCTTCCATTCTTGTGTGTGTGTTTGAGATTGTGTGTGATGTTTGTGTAGGTGTTAGTAGCAGTGTGTACATTAGAGCTGCAGTGCTGGAAGATCGGCTCTAACATTAACACTTATACTAATGAGGCAGGCTGAAGCGCTCAGCTGCACACGCATGATCACAGTATTGAAGCGATCAGCGTGTGTGTGTTTGTGTGGGGGTGTGTGTGTGTGTGTCAGCAAGCACCCCTGGAGGTATGTGTTGGCACGTGGTATATTATTAGGAGGGATGTTGGGAACGAGCCCCTCAGATTAGTGTGTGATCAGGCCAAGGCTCACTAGTGCTAATCAATCGTTTTGTGTGTGCGTGAGTAAGAGAGATCAATGAAAGTGATCAGTCCAGCTGCTTGTGCCAAACTGTAGATTTCATTATTGCGCAGTCAGCATTTTTCACTTTCTCTATCCCTCATTCTCTCTCTCTCTCTCTCTCTCTCTCTCTCTGTGCATGCAGGTCTTTAGCTGTAAAGAAAGGTGTGTTTGAAAGAGTAAGAGAAACAATATTTTTTTGGATGCTGATATTAGTCTTAGGCCCAGTCATACTAGTCTCCCAATTTATCACTGAAACAATTTTTCAATTTCTCTGCTATCATCAGTTTGCGTCAATGTGAGTATATTTTGCAAGTGGATTCATGAATTGTCAGTGTTTTTATTGTTATATTGTTGACCATTAGCACATACGTTTTCTGTGCCGACCTCTAAAGAGCCGGTCTTTCTTACACGGCAGCGCAAAACTGGCTTTTAGTAGAGTACAGGAATGAGAATTTATGTAATAGTTGTAAACCTGGCTATCAATTGCTTCAGCAAGGCAGGAGACCAGCTTAGATGCTGTATCTGTCTTTTACTTCTGTGTTTACAAAGAGGTAGCAAGCATACGAAGGTAACTACTCTCCTGTTGTACTCGTCATTCTCGCCACAGTATCGCTAGCTGTAACGGAAAGTCATGGTTAACTAAAGCAAAATGGAGGAATTCTCTTTTCAGTGCCAGAACTCTGGTCCTTAATCACTCCTCTTTTACTCTACATGCACACTAAAAAGTGACTTGTAGTGTGTCATCATTGTTTTTTGTTTCTTCTGAGAAATAGTGGTATATTTTATATAGCTTCTTAAGCATCCGATTAGTTAAACACAAATTAATAAAGCACTAAGTGCTTGAATTAATTGAAAACCGATTTACATGCTAGGCTTCGTACTAAATTCGTTGGCAGCTTAGCAAAGCAAGCTAACTGTATGCACACTCACCAGAGGCCCCGGTGATGTCTGCTACTTCCTTCCAAGCTTTACTTTTCGTCGTTTAAGCCATTTGTTCGGATTTGCTGTTTTATTGTGTCATGATTTGGTATAATCGAGAAAAGCTCTATTCAAATGTTCCTGCCGCATTCTGTCGCGGCGTCCTCTCCGACACGCACATAAGGCGCTTTCGCACTAGAGGAACTTTTAAGGTTCTCAGGAACATTTTTTATAGTTCTTCCACCTGTTGGAGGAAGTACCCCATTTTGTGTCCACGCTACAGGAACTAAGGACGATCATAGTTCTTACAACCATGCTTTGAGGAACTCTTTTAGCTCCTACTTCAGGGTAGGCATTCTCTAATGAGTGACATGAGTGTACGGAGATTGGTCCAGACTTAGGTTTTCAGTCATTGGTCAAACACATGCAGCACCAGTAACCAGCATTTTTTTTTTTTTAAACATGTGTAAAACGTTAGCCGTGTGAACGTCTCCTACTGTTAACGTAAATGGGGGAAAAAACACAGATGGACAAAAGGACCGACAGTGAAGTCCAGGCTTTATTGAGCCCATATGCGATGGAGGAAATCCAACACAATTTTGAAGCATCTGAAGCAAGATATAAAAAGCTTAATTAAGCTAAATGTCTGTGTTTTTTGAACTATCATGTTACCCGTTATAAAACAATAATCCACACTAACATGTTAGGTAAACATATTTTAAGCAATCAGCAACTATTTTCCCTCACAGATTTGCTCTTTATAATGTAAAATAAAGAATTTACACTCAGCACGTAACACTTCCTGGTGCCCCCATACTATGGCGCAGTGGAATGATCCGTTTCTATAGAAACATGCGACCGAAATATGACACATGAAAGTTTAAATCCTAATGATGCTAGTTTGTTGTTTTCACAGCAATACAAGAACACTGGTGGAGAAGGCGCACATTCATATGACAACAAACAACAAAATAGTGACGTTGCTATAGCAACCATCAGCCGGCTTACGCTACTTCAGCGTTCCTACTGGTGGTGGGGGGAAAAAAAGCCTTTGAAGGTGTGGCGCTCTCGGGGGAGCTCCCCAATGGGTAGTTCCTCTCAATAAGTCCCTAGAACTGTTTGGTCTGAAAGCATCTATTGAAAACGAACGGTTTCCTGTCCCTTTGTCATTAGCATGAACGTAGGATTACGTTCTTTACTGGATCTGCACTTTAGCCACAATAATACACGAATTACGAAACGTTCATTACCTTGTGTGTGCGTGCGCTTGTGCGTGTGTGTGTGTGTGCGCATGTGTGTGTACATCAGGGTTGAAGCACTGGTCTAACACCCAATCTTGTGAATATAATTCAGTGTGTGTGTGTGTGTGATAGAGTATCACACTGTGGGGTGTGTATTGCTTTGCAGTGAGCAACACTGTGTGTCCACTGTATGAACAACAGACCAGGTGGAGCGAGTGAAAACAAAGAGAAGGGGGTTTAGTGGGCGCATGGAGGTGAAGAGCGAGAGAAAGAGGCAGAGGAAAGAATAAAAGAGGCACGGCACTTTATTTACACTCCCCCCCCCGTGTCACGCTCTCGCTCTCTCCCCCGTGTGTATGCGTGTGTATGTGTGTGTGCGTGCTAGAGGCTGCCGCCCGCCGTCGTCCATCATGGCTCCTATGAGCACCATCTGCTCAACATTACAGCCGCTGTTGCCTGGCTACCTGCTCTCTCCCTCTCTCCTGCTCTCTCTCTTGTTCCTTGATCCCTTTATTTCTCTACTTTCCTCTCTTTTGGCTCTGTATCATTTCTTGTTATCATTTCTCTGTTTTCTCACTGCTATCCCTTTCATTCCCTTTTTTCTCTCTATTTTGTACACACCTATTTCTTTGCCTTGTTTCCTGCTTTTTTAAAATCGTATTTTTAAATGTACGTGTCTGTACGTCTCTCTCTCTCTCTCTCTCTCTCTCTGCTCTGTTTCTTTCTCCTGGATGGATTCTCCCTCATTTTCCCTCCATTTCTTTTTCTTCCTGTGTCTCTATTTTCTCTCCTCTTTCAGCTCCTTCTTTCTTCCTTTCTTTTCCCCCAATCACTTTTTCAGATATTTATTCATTTCTGTGCTTCACATCCTTATTTCATCATGAAGCTCATTAACCTTTTCTATTTATGCCTCTCTCAATTTCTCTCCCTTTCTTTCTCTCTTCTTATTTGTTTTAAGAATATATTCCTTCTCTTTTAGTTTTGTATAATTTTTCATGTCCATTTTTTTTTTTTTTTTTTTTTTTTTGGTCATTTCTCCCGTAGCTTTCCCTAGCTTTTTCTCAACCCATTATTTTCTCCTGTCCTCTCCTTCAGGTCTTTATTTATTGCTTCCTCTCTCTCTTTTCTCTTCTTCAGCTCAATATTGGTCGTCTTTCTCATTTCTCTACCTTCCCGCTTCTCTCCCTCGTTCCCTCTCAGACACATTATGGAGCGGGCAGGAAGAGGGCGATGTATATTACAGCACTCGTGATTAAGTCGTCGAGTGCGCGGGGGGAAAGGGGGGGTAGTTAGAGAGAGAGTGAACAAGTGAAGGAGAGATAGAGAGGAAAGTACGGATGACAGAGTTTGCGTTGTAAAAGAGGAAGTGGGGGTGTGGGGATAGAGATAAGCAGCGATATTGAGGGAGAGACTCGGAGAAAAGCGAGAAGGCGTGCATGACTGCCAGATAGGCATGGAGGTGGGAGAAACAGAGATATGACGATTCACAGAGAGAGGATAGAGCAACGCTGCCCTCATCTGTCCACACACACACACACACACACACACACACACACACACACACACACACACACACACACACTCACACTCATGCTGCTCTGCGATCGTTTTGTCAGCCTGGCTGGTTAAGTGAGGAGATCCTGCAGCCTTGGTGGAGGTTTTCACGTATCGATCACTAGACGAAGCTGAACCGTCTGCTTTTAGAGGCAGAAAGAGGGAGTGGGAGTTAAAGCACAGCCGATAGATCAATACAGCTAAACACACACACACAGACATGCAACACTTGAAGCCCATTGTTTCTACCACGTCAGCTTAAAAGCTAAAGCATGCGCTCTTTGTAAAATGTTTATGACTATGTTATAAAGTAGTTATTACCAGGATAAACAATAATTCTGCATGGGTGAACAAGAATTCTTCAAGGACACCGATCCCAGCGTTCTTCTTATCCAGCAACTGTCATCTGATGTCCTCAGGATGAGCCTTCCATTCTTCAGCACTGGAAAATTCCTGCCAAAATACACCAATTATTTTTAGATGCAAAAGCTAATGTGTAGCTCTACAGTTCAGTTTGTTTAAAAAAAAAAAAAAAACCAAGAAGCTGTACCTTTTTCATGATTCCTTCCACTGAGTTTAAAACAATGCCTTATTCCCTGTAAAAGCCTGCAGTGCCTGGATCTATTGCATTGCATTATGGGATATCATCAGTGTGTCAGATACCCCGGCTATGTCTGAATACTCATACTGCCATAATATATAGTATGCAAAAAGCTGTATGTCATAATCCATAGGGTCTCCGAATACCCAGCAGGCTACTAAATAGTACTATAGCAGCCTACTTAATAGTAGTCGCACGGCACACGGATGATCTACTACTATTCCACAGTATATAAACGTATATACTGCCCATAAGGCAGCTGAAGCCTCCGAATAACTGAAGAAGAAACATTCTCCAGGGAGAAATGGCACACTGACGCGAAGCCAGTTGTTGCAGTCTGGTGAAGTACAAAAAGGAACAGTTTAAACATTTCTGCCTTTGTAGAATTTGAAGTATACGTTAGTTTACATCATCTGTGAACATCCAGGTCAAAGGACAGTTAAGATGTTGTCCGAATTGTGACTGAGTACTCGCTCACATTCTCATAGTATGTACTACAGTAAGGGTCAGGTAGTGGGTACTTAACCGACGTTAGTGCATACTGAGTATTTGGATGCAGGCACTCTGTTTTTAGAAATGATTTAATGCTGCGCTATGTAGTGAATAGGGAGCGTTTTCTTATATAAAGTTTTTATACTAAAGAATTTTGGCATGGTTAGTATCAGTATAGTTAGTATACATAGCTAGGTCTCTGTCTTGAGCAGTGCCTAGCTGAGCTAATGTTAACCTGAATCAGTCTTAAAGACAAATTCCATCCTCCATCCTACATTAAAATATCTGTGATACTGATTCTGGTTGGTTGGATCTCTGTTTTTGTCTTAGGAGTTGTTGTATTATCTGCCACTCTGATGTCACTAGAACAGTTACAGTGGTATTTAATAACAAACAAATGATGATCCAGCTGTTAGCCACAGTGAAAAAAGACCCGCTTTCAGAATTCTGACTTTTTTCTCAGATTTGAATTTTTTTCCCTCAGGGTTCTGACTCGGTTTTTTCCCCTCAGGGTACTGACTCTATTTTTCCCCTCAGGGTTCTGACTCTTTTTTTCCCCCTCAGGGAACTGATTCTTTTTTTCCCCTCAGGGTACTGACTCTTTTTTCTCCCTCAGGGTACTGACTCTATTTTTCCCCTCAGGGTTCTGACTCTTTTTTTTTCCCCTCAGGGTTCTGACTCTTTTTTTCCCCTCAGGGTTCTGACTCTTTTTTTCCCGTCAGGGTTCTGACTCTTTTTTCCCCCTCGGGGTTCTGACTCTTTTTTCCTCAGGGTTCTGACTCTTTTTTTTCCCTCGGGGTTCTGACTCTTTTTTTCTCTCAGGGTTCTGACTCTTTTTTCCCCCTCGGGGTTCTGACTCTTTTTTTCCTCAGGGTTCTGACTCTTTTTTTTCCCTCGGGGTTCTGACTTTTTTTCTCTCAGGGTTCTGACTCTTTTTTCCCCCTCGGGGTTCTGACTCTTTTTTTCTCTCAGGGTTCTGACTCTTTTTCCCCCTCAGGGTTCTGACTCTTTTTTCCCCCTCGGGGTTCTGACTCTTTTTTTCCTCAGACCTTTCTCAGAATTCTCTGAAATATATTGCATGTGGCCCTAATCCTCTTCCGTACATATTGAGTATAAATATTGAATAGAAGTCAATTAGAGGTGGACTTTTCCTATAAATGTCTGACTGCAGCTAAATACAATAAATGTTTTAATGTTTTCAGCAAACTATTTGTACTGCATCAGTGGGAGGAGTCACAGGCAGTCACTGAGGACATCAACATGGCAGCGATTAGTTAAATTCTACAACATTGGTTCAGGCTAAAATGTTGTCATGCTTAAAGAAATTGTGTTCATCATTCACTCAGAGTTTATTCTTAATTTGATCCACCAGCTGCAAATTTCATCAAATGCCATCACAAGTTAACCCTAATGTCAGATGGACAGTGCTAGTGTGTGTTATTGTATATTTAAAGCCAGTAAAGCAGAACCTTAATCTCTACATTGCAAAAGAAAGCGCTACATTATACACTATAATGAACAATTTATGAAATAAATGATTTTATACAATGCATTACGAATGTGCGCCTCACATTTTGTGGCATAATCGCTCAATATGTACACAATTATTTGACCCTGTATCAAACCAAAGGGGAGTAAACTGAATACTGAATACATGCCTGTAGACATGGCTTTACAAAATGAGTAATTAATAAAACTTCTAAATCTAAAGATTTAGAGAAAAATATAAAGGTAAACATGTGCATGAATGTAAAAAAATAGCATAGTGCATTATGGGTATTCATGGGTGCTAGGGTATGTCAAGTAAGGTGCATTGTGGGTAAAACAGTGCATTACATATTCTCTGTTAGATCACAGTGCCGGTGAACTCTTGATTCTGATTGGATAAAGTGTTGATTAACTTTCTATAATAATCGTTCTGCCTGCAAAGTAAATCACAGGTTTATATTAACGTGTTTTTTCTAATGTGTTATTGTTAGAAGGTTGCGCAGGGACTTGAACATTCCACATCAATGGATTAAATATGTGTTCAGTTGTTGATGTGAAGTTTTCTGTTAGGGGATATTTGAGGTTCTTTGTTAAACATGACAAGAGAGGCTTGTGAGGGAACAACTGTTTACAGCTGCTATAGCATAAGTGATAACAGAAACGAACTTGTTACATGGACATTCTATAACATTAAATATAAATAAGTGGATAGACTGTTAGACTTTATTGTAACAGTACAATAGCGTGCCCCGTCATGTTTTATTCCTTACATAAGTTGTATAACAATACACAATAGCAGACCCCAATAATAGTGCATTACATTGTGCCTAGGACACAGTGTTGGTCGTAGTGTCATGGCTTAATTTAAGCACTTCTTTTGTTGACCCAGATTGCTCTGTCATTTGCTAAAATCAGCATATTCTGCAGCAATCAGTGAAGTGTGTTCCGTTCTCCTGTAGGATTCAGGTAAATGAAGCTAGTCAAAGGCCTCGGGATTATCTAAACATTTGACATAATGTGTTTAGTTAGCTTTGTGGATCAATTATTTATCCCAGAATGATCCTAAACATCAACTCTGTAACTGAAATAAGATTTTTAAAAAGTATAAAAATTGTAGTGGTTTGTAAAATGGATCATTTTCACCCAAAATACATCCCACTGTTAAAAGTTGATGGAATTTAAGATTGCTTGGTTGTTTGACTTGTGTGACTCAGTAATGGTGAATCTTTTCAATCTCAAGTCATCTTGACCTTAGTCTTCTCTTCAGCACAGTGTACTTGTGCTGATTGAATAGTCCAGTTTTATAATGTTTCTCTTTTCAGTGGTTGCTTTTTCTGTTCCTTCATTTTTCATGGAGATCTCATCACACTTCTTTTCCAGGAACAAGGGATGGTCGGGATGCCACGCCAGGCCGGAGGTGTCCAACCCCCTCACGGGGGCCCAGGAGGTGTGCCCTCGGCCGGGCCTAATGGGGTGGGGCCAGGTGGTTACCTGGGCAACCAGCAGCAGCAGCAGCAGGCAGCCATGATGAAGCAGATGATGGTTATTGAGCAGGAGAAGAGAGTTCAGCTTCACCTGATGGAGCAGCAGAAAGTTCAGCTCCTGCGGGAGCAGAGACAACAGCAACACCACCACCTACTGGCAGAGCAGGTACGCGGCATGTACACCTCACACAGACATACGCATTTCCTCAGATCACCTTCGGTGTCAGAATGCACCACCAAGTTTCCATCACCTTTTGAGAAAATAAAGGGTTCAAGAGCCATCATAAACATGAAGGACACAGTTCTTAAAGGAGTTTCAGGTTTTCCTTTCCATCACACTGTGAACTTGGACAAGGTTGAGATTAATGTTGTGCGAAAAACAAAAAACATCAATCGAATGAGAGTTCTGTGGGTGGACACCTTGTTGATAGATATTTACACCACTGTTTACAACCATGGTGACCAGAAAAGCATCTCAGCATGCACAAAACATGGGGTGGATGGCCAACAACAGCAGAAGACCGCATTAGGTTCCACTCCTGTCAGCCAAGAGCAAGAATCTGAGGCTACAGTGGGCACAGTCTTTGGTTTGTGTGCGTCTGTGCCCATTATCACCTCAGATTCCTTATAAAGTGGACAGAGAGTGTATTTCTCACCATTCAACAAGATTATTTTTGAAATACACTCACTGGCCACTTATGGGAACACCTGTACACCTGTTCATTCATACCATTATGGAGTCAGGTGGCAGCAGCACAGTGCATAAAACCATTCAGATATAGGTCAGGAGCTGTAGATAACGTTCATTTAAAAAAATCAGTATGCAGAAAAATGTGACATCGGTGCTGCTTTGACAAACTAGTGGTCTTGCTATAATCCTGAAGACAATTTCAGCTCAAAATTTGGGACTTGTATCTGATTTGTTGAACAACAAGGAAGCAGCAGGATAGTGACATAATCTTGCGTTGTTTTGGCTTTGATCTGCAGCAAAATTGACTCAAATTGAAACATTGATTCTGAGATTAAAGCCCTCAAAGTTTGGAACTGAAAAGCAGGAACAGGACTGACATATCACTTCGTCATATTACATTTGGTCTCATGAAATGGCAGCGTGTATATAAAAAGAACAGGATTCCTCCTGAATGTTTCACCCACCGCAGGTATACATGTCATCACGTTAAGGTAGACTTTTTTCACTTTAATAGCACAGTCTGGTCCAGTTTAGATCTAGTCTTCTGAAGTACACAACAAATATATCAGTGTACAAACACTTTTCCAAATGATCTACAGAAAAGCTTATAGTGGCTTTTCCTTCGGAATACAGTATGTATATCCATATTTCCTTATTTCTGCCTCTTACGTTTTGCATATTTTATCCATACATACACCCAAATGACTATTTTTTATTGTATGCTGGTAATGTTTTAACAAAAGAGCATCCAATTAAGCACACTTAAAGTGAGACAGATCAAAGTAATGTGTTCAAATGTGTGCATGCCACACACACACATACACACACACACCACCTGCTGTTTTAATTTCCTCTCTCTTGTATCTCTGAGAATATGCTGCTAAAGAGACTCTTAACTGGTATTGGCGATGATCACACACCTCTGTCTTCTGGGTAAAAATTGTTCTGTTTTGCCCACCAATAGAGCACACACTTTCAGAAAAGCACAAATAAAATTAGCACACTTCTCCAAGGATCTGTACCATTTTCCTGAATTTACATTACTGTTATTGTTCAAGCTCTTCCCTCACATGAGCTCACCTGTTCCTTTCTTGTGCACTTTAATCTGTAGCTGCCATTGTGAGGTGTGTGCACTGACTATATGTTTATTTGCAGTTACAGCAGCAGCAGCAGCATCTCCCAAGGCAGATGAGTCAAGCACAGAGAAACCCATATCCTCTCCAACAGTTTCAGGGTAAGAAACAAAGACATGAGCAGTTACACAATTACATTCTTTGTATTTCATCTGTTGTCGCTTAACATGCATTTACACCCACTTCTGTGTGTTTAGTACATGAACTATGGATTTTTAATAGGAATAATCAGCAAGTGTGTATTAGGGCTGGAAAATTCCTTTAACATTTAAATGTTAAATTACTTTAAAAGATTTAGTACTTCAGCACACTATGAATTTCTATTACATAAACTATGGATGGTGAAAACTGCTTTACTTATAAGCAATGTTTCCGAGAAATTTACAAAGCTGAGCGGCACGGTGGTGCAGTGGATAGCACTGTCGTCTCACAGCAAGAAGGTCCTGGGTTTGATCCCCGGGTCACCCAGGGTGCCTTTCTGTGCGGAGTTT
>JAQQZR010000025.1:307190-320078 GCA_030068235.1 Notoglanidium macrostoma
ACCCACGCATGCACGGGGAGAACATGCAAACTCCACACAGAAAGGCACCCTGGGTGACCCGGGGATCGAACCCAGGAAATTCTTACTGTGAGGCGACAGTGCTAACCACCACACCACCATGCCGCTGAAGGACTGTTTTTTTAAGGGTTAAATATAACCATGACATGTTGTGCCACTTCTCCTCTTTCGACAGAACAAATTCTGGAGCTTCTCTTGCTCCAGACTATTTCTGAAGATCTAATCTCTTTCATCACGTCAGTAGTGACAAAGGTTATACCCGTTCTAAAAAAAGCCCACTCTAGACATTTCAGACATTAGCAACTACTGCCTGGTATTGCTTATCTGTCTTTCTTACACAATCTGGCTAGTCTGGCTATAAAGTGGTGCTCTCCACAAAATCAGCTTATGTGGCTGGTACTGGGAAGCTTCATGCTGGAAGATCAGAAATTCAGTCATCAGTCCTGATTCATCTTGATATCTTTGACACAGCCATCCACAAGATTCTTCTGTTCATCCACAGAATTGGAGTTATTGGCCCAGCGTTGTGGTGGTTTACTTCCTATGTGAAAGGCCAGACATATCAAGTGACACGGAGAGGATTTATATCTGCTCCATGCAGACTTTCTACAGGTTTCCCACAAGGAACATAGCTTGGCTATCTTCAATTTCCCCTATATACCCATTCTACTGGCAAGGCAATATCGTCAAATAGGTTTGTACCACTCCTATGGTGATGACCCGCAACTCATTCTTTCCAAAGTCTGGCAGGCATCTCACAAAGGATAGCAGCCCAGCAAACTAAATCACAGTCATTGAGATGCGTCTCATGTCAAGATCTTGTCATCTCCCAGGAAAACTCTCGAAATATACCACGTGACAATACACAAAACCTTGGTGTTAATCTGAGCAACCAGCAAACATTCTTCGCTCATGTTGTTAACCACACTTAGTCATGCAAGATTCTCCTTTATAAGATCAAGAGGAACCAACCTTTCCTCTCCACAGAGGAAACTCATGTATTTGTTCAGTCCCTTGTCATCTCTGGGTTGGACTACTGCACCTTGCTCCAGGCAGCTCTTCCCCTGAAAGCCATCAAACCCCTGAGACTAACTCAGAATTCAGCTATATGACTTGTGGCCAACCTCCCCAAGTTCCCCCACGTCATCTAATTGCTATGCTCTGTCCTCTGGCTTTCTGCTGCTGCCCATATCAGACAAAATAGATGATTGCCTAAAGAGCCATAAATGGGCCAGTCCTCACCGACCTTCAGGCACTCATCAAACCTTGTTCTGCACCACATTCCCTTCAGTCCTCTAGCACGACTTGACACACTATCAAGGCACAAGGAAGACATTCATCAAAACTATTCTCTGTATTGACACCTAGATGGTGGAAAGAACATCCCCTTGCTGACAGAACACCTGAATCATTATCAGTCTTCAAACGAAAACTGAAGTCATCTCTTCCCTAAGCACTTAAATGAGCACTAAAAATATAAACAGCTCATTAAAAAATAAAATGTACAGTTTTTGCTGTAATAACGCATGCACTAACGTCTATGTCACAGTGTTTCAGTCTTATGGTATTCTTAGACCATAGCCTCCTTGCTCTAGTGTGAATGTACATTTTTCATAGAGAATACAAATCAATTTTTTAAGTTGCTCTGGATAAGAGTGTTTTCTGAATGCTGTAAATGCAGTAAAGTGTGTAAGTGTGGGTGTGCAAATATGCAGTGGTCCAATGTGTTTTCCTTTCCTCTCTGTAATACTCAAAAGCATGAAACTCAAATCAACTGTATTTATTTAATATAAAATATATCTAGCCCAACAAAACAATAAACCCATGTTTTTAAGAGTTCACAGGAATTATTAAACAAGTCCCTCACATTAGTACTGCTGATCTATTTATAGCATGATTAAATAACATAGCATGCCTAAATCAGAACTGTAAACTGCATTAGTGACGTAGTGAATGCCCTCTGAACACCGATTGCTCAATGCACTTTTACTGTAGGAATAAAACATTTCATGGTCTGCTGTTGTAGGAAAATAATCAGTACTGGGGTGGTAAGATGTGGTTTTCCTCTTAAACCACAAAAAATTCCCAATGATTTAAATTTTTATTTCATACAGAATGACACATCAAAGTGTCTAACCATGGTTATTTATGGTTATGTTTAATCTTGTGCAATAAATAGTCATTCCATCACCAGTCTCTTTTTTCATTGTCTTTAAGTAAAGGCAAATAATGCAGCTTGTCATGTTACTGAGAAACCAGAAAGAGCAAAGTCCTCTGTTAGGAAATTAGTCAATGCTTTCTGACGAGCTACAATCTCAAATCCAACAGCTCTATTTGTTAAAGGTGTACTATGTAGGATTTAGGGGGATCTTTTAGCAGAAATGGAATATAATATTCATAAGTATTTTTTCATTACTGTATGATTACCTTTAACTACAAATCATTGTGTTTTTATAAGCTTAGAATGAGCCCTTTATATCTACATAAGGAGAGGGTCCTCTTCCACGGAGCCGCCATGTTGCGCCACTGCAGTATCCCAGAATAGACAAACCTCTAAAGAGAGCCTTCCATGGTTTGTGGCAGCATGAATCCAGAAAGAAGCACCGGAAAATCAGGACAAAGAAATAAGAAAATGAGTGTTTGTTGGTGCTGGCTAAAAATGTGAGAACCCAATTTTTGAAAAATGGTGGATCATACTTATTTTTTAGCATGAGAAAAATTAAGGAAGTGGGAACGTAGGTACTTCTAAGTATTCTCCAGGTACCGTACAGCCACTAATACGTGCTTGGAATGGAAGGGGTAAGTGACGGGCATTCAGTTGGTTGATTTCTACATACCTTTAATTCCAGTGTAACTGCTCAATACTGGGCATACTGCTGCATAAGCAAATCTAATGCAAATATATATGAAAATAAAATGAAAAGTAGTGCCAAATATGAGTTCCATGCCACCATTTCACAGTGGATCATGAGCTGGAGTTGTCTACGTAGTGTATATTTATCAGTAGCCCTATACTGTATATTGCATTATGATCCTGGAGGCTGATCTGATCATACTGCACTCTGTGTTGTCACATAAACGTTTTAAATTTTACCTATTTAGATAAGATATTCACATACCAATCACATTTCAATGTCACTGAACGAGTTATGACAAAGGTACTCGCTAAAATTTTTTTCTAATCTTCAATAATAAAGGAAAAACTATTAAAAAAAAACCCTGACCAAAAACAATTTACACAATGTGATTGTTATGAGTTTTGTATGAGTTTTCTGTGATTATCTGAAAGTTGTTTCTTATAAACTGAACTGTATCAGCATGGGCACATAAATAGTCCCAAAGTTCACTGCCAATAATGCAATACTTCCTTTATGGAGCCTTTTCCAAATATTTACAAAGTTGAAGATGCACTAATGTTAAATGCAAGGACACTTAAATCTTTACAACTGACTTAAAAATGACTACATCAACAAAAGCAGCATGCTGTAATTCATTTACCAACATATAAAGGTTAAGACATATTATGCATGTGTGCAGTTGCTCAGTAACCAGAACAAGCCTAATCATGTCAAGTTATTCAGAGTAACATTCAAACCTGAAGAGCTGCAACTACAGAAACACTAACTAGTTAAATGTTACCGTAGGTTACTCTAAACAAGAAAATTCAGAAACATATGCATGTAAGCATTTTTCACATACCTTTGTCCTGAAGGCTCAGAAAATCAAAAGCATGTACAGAGCTTGCTTGGTGTGAACTCAGAGTAGCAGGGTTGCCAGGTTGTAGACAATACGTTACATAATCACTTTATAAACCCGCCCAGTTTCACCATGACTCAGCCCAAATCTGCTACTTTAAAAGGAAAAGTTGTTTTGTGATAAACAACAAAACAAAAACTGGACTGTAAACTGTCTCTTTCTTATAAAGTACAACATGGGCATTTGGTTCATCTGTAACAAGACTGCATATTGCTTCAGAGGGGCTTCAGAGTAAAAAAGGTGGCAGAGCTGAGAAAGAAAAGTCATACAAACACGCACACACACCAATATTTGTTCTTGCATATGAACAATCATTATTGATGCATAGCTCATAAAACCCTTATCTCTTAGATACAGTAACCCTTAGTCATAGAATTATGGTTGAACATAAAACCATATACCATACCATAGTAACCACTGTCACTATGATACAACAAAAATGAAATGTAGAAAATTTCCTTTGAGATTTATGAATTTTGCATCATCAATCAGTTGCATTGCATGTTTAACTGGGTGTTATTCTCCACGTGTGCATAATGAACATCCGATGATCATTTATAATTACTGAATATTTTCCAAGCTATCACACAAAGTAATAAATGAATGCCGGTTTAATTGGAATTTCCCTGATGTAAGTGTATTGAGTACAGCTGTAACATAGCACTGCACAGTAAACCTGTACATCACAAAAGAAGTAAACATATATAGTTCAAATATAAACTATGAAGTAATCTGTAAGATCTATTACCTATATTCAATAAAATTAATCAGTAGAGCATACCTATGTGCATTTGGACATGACAATGATTATAAAAGTGGAACAATATTTTCTATTGAGTTTTTCTACTGACAGACTTCAATTCATTTGATTTCCAGTCTGTAATGGTGATGGCGCACTCTGTAAAACAGCCCCTGCCAAATGGGGCCATCGTCTCCAGGTATAGTGTAGCCCTCAGTGGTACCAACATGGCGGAAGCCAAGAGATTGGTACAGGCGGTGGGCAGCTGGGGTGTAAGCTGTGGTGCCCAAAATGACAAAAAATGATGAAGAGGAAGAGGCAGTGTTTGCAAACTGACGTGCAAACTCCATCACTGTGTGTCCCAGAGCTGTACCGACTCCACACTTCCGACAGCGACGGTCCACAGACATGCGGAGCAGCTCCAGAGAGTCAGTCCCATGTGGCCTCGCTGCCACTATACCAACTACATGGCTTTCCAGAACTGCTACCCAGAAACCTGATCCTTTGATGTAGATGGAAAAGAGAAAGTAAAGCAATGATGTTGTTAATCACAGTAGCTATCCATCCATCCATTATCTATACCGCTTTATCCGTCCGGGTCGCGGGGGGAAGCTGGAGCCAATCTCAGCAGTCGTTTCAGGCGAGAGGCGGGGTACACCCTGGACGCCAGACCACCACAGGCACAACACAGACAAACAACCACACACGCTCGCATTCACACCTATGGGCAATCTAGAGTAGCCAGTTGACCTAATCTGCATGTCATGCATATATATAAATTACCAGAGCTGATGTACAATCATTGACAACCACAACGCTTAAAAGACAAAGCTCACACGCTGAAACATCAAAACGATGAGTAAACAGTGTAAGTGTAAAACCTCTAAGTTTCCTAAGTTAAAAATTTCAGCTTAACATTCGTAATATTCTTAACAGTTTAATATTCCCGTATTGCAGTTCAGCCATTGCAGCAAGTCCGTTACCACGTAAACAGTCTAACTTGTCCACATTTATAGGGTGCCATGAGTTTTGTGATTCAGCCTAATTGAATGGCTAGTCTTTATTTGTCTTTATTTATGGGTCTGTTTTGGATTGCTTTCTTTCCAATTATTAAAATTAAATAAGTGTATCTCAAAACTCAAGTGTGAAACTGAAATAAATCAGCGATTTAACCTTGACAAAGTACGTATTTGTGCAGTGCAGTAATTTGAAGCTTATTACTCAAGGTTCATATTAGGCACCTCAGGAGTTCTCACAGGATACAAACATTTTTCCAAACTAGATTTTCATAAAAGGCTAATTTTATGTGCAAATGCTACTAAGCATGAATATTTAATGAATAAATTAATTTGTATTCTATATTGATAAATGAGGCCCACTGCGAGTAAACAATGCAGGTGTTTATTCCACAGTGTAAAATGTCAACACTGGTCCTTTTTCATTTTGTGCAAACTTGCCTGGTGATTTCAGGTAGTGCTTTTCAATGTCACTCATGTCCGTATTTTGTGTGCGCTCCAGACACCCGAGGATCACTCTACGACTGTAGTAGTAACGTGCCAACAGCACTGTCAGCGGGACACAGCAGGTTAAGAGCAAAGACTTGGTCAGCAAGAAAGACAGGCCTGGAAAGCATAAATACAGTATGTAAAAATATGTCTGCAAGACTTGGTGATGGAGTACAGTATGCATAACAGTATACTGTACAGTCTATTCCAGAATGATTAGCACCCTTCAAAATGTACAACAGGTAAAAGCCTTTAACAGCTCTTGGTATACACAAGCTCTATTGTTGAGTTTGACCTCCCTATAGTGCCCTTCAGAATTACTGGCATACTACTGGCTCATAAAGGGTCTGTATGAATCAATCATTACACATAAGCTCAGGGCAGCACAGTGGTGTAGCGAGTTGCATTTTCCAAACAACTCCAAGGTTTGATCCTCAGCTCAACATACGGTTTGTGAAGTTTCTGTTCACTCTTTGGTTTTGCATGGGTTTTCTTCAAGCTCTATCTGGTTTCCTCCCAAAAACATGCTGGTCGGTGAATTGGAGACTCTTGCCCCAGGTGTTAAAGCGGCCGGCTGACCCTTCCCAGAATCCAATGCGTTGTTTTTGAAAGCTACCTGCTAGCTCGCTGGGAAACTTGGAATCTTTGAACAAAATACAGCTATCTTTTATTTTCCTCGCAGCTGCCTGCAAGATGGCTGAGGCCAGTTCAGGTTCATTATATACGGAATATGTGGAAAATGGAATGGATCACTCAAAATATAGAAACTTTGACAAAATTTCTTCAGTTTCATTTTATAATTTAAGATCTATGCCTAGGATGTTGCCGGAATATTTTTTTGTTTTTGGAATATCAATGGAATCGAAAATGGTGAATTGCTACTTGATGCAGAGGATCCTGGGAAGGGTGAAGCCCCTTTAATGCATGGCATGAGGTGGGTGGGTGGTCCCTGCTTCAATCCTGATCTTGGGTTACTGTCTGTGTGGCATGTTTGTCACACACTTGAACATTTTCTCCGTGTGTCCATGTGGGGTTTCCTTTCAGGTTCCCTGGTTCCACCTCCCAAATAACAAGCCAATAGGTGGACGGTCTAAAATAAATTGGCTGAAGATGTGAATGTGTGTGTATGTGTGGTGCCTTGCAATGGACTGCCGTTTTCCAGGGACAGGCTCTGGATCCACCGAAGTTACTGAAAGTGGCTACTTTGAGTGAGTGAGTGACTGACTGTAATGGAAAAGTGTCCTATGCACTCAGTGTAAAGGGTGTTTAAAGCAGTGTTTAAAGACTAGGCATGTAATGATAAATTTGAATCATGATTTATCAATGCACAATATATGACGATTCAAATGAATGGAAATAAAAACGAACCGAGATTCAGCTCTTAGCTTTTCCTAGCTATAATTGCGTTATTTAGACAGAGGGCAGAGGTCGCAATAATATACAAAAGCGGGAATACAAGTGATGTCAGGAAGAAACACAGCTCTAATGCTGCAAAAACACGCAAAAAACAAATCTAAAACGGAAAAGAGCTTATGTGCTCATTTACAAATAGATTCAACAAGAAATTAGTAGTTGTTTTAGGTGTATCTGGTTTTATTTTGTTTTTGTTTTTTTAAAGAAAAGGTTTGCTATTAATAACTATTTTTATTTTTAATAAAAGGAATATTTTGGTTAATAGGTTATTATAAATTGCTCCAATCTTTACAAATGTTTATTGATGTTATGTAAAATGTATAAATTCTTATTAATGTTTATAATTATTGTTTTGTTATTAAGAAAACGAAACTAAAGTATATTTTTATTTAACAAAAGGAATATTTAAGTTGATAAAGAATAGGAAAATAAATGTTGCAGTCTTTAGTTAAAGGGCATGGACACTCACTCAGCATGAAGAGGTAGAGGAGCAGACTTTCCGCATGGGATCTGAGCGCGCGGAAGGCCGTGTCCGGGATCATCTCCAGCATGCCCTCGCGAAATATCCTCTGCACTTCCGCGTCATCCTCAAACCGGAACTCGCGCACCACCAGCCGCTCAGGCGCGAGCGCTTCCCTCACCGGCCGATTCGTTCTTCCAGACATCAGCACACACTAAACTAACATCAAACCAAGTTAATTTCGGACGGAAAACAACTATAATAAGAATAACA
The DNA here is from genome assembly GCA_030068235.1 of Notoglanidium macrostoma. NCBI lineage: Eukaryota > Metazoa > Chordata > Actinopteri > Siluriformes > Auchenoglanididae > Notoglanidium > Notoglanidium macrostoma. Next base: position 315,355 of record JAQQZR010000025.1, read on the forward strand.
GACGACAGCGGAAGAGCTTTATCCTTGTGAACTTTAACCTTTAACAAACTGAAGGGCGTGAGCCTGAGAAGTTAAACGTCATTAAAGGGGCTTTTTCAAAACCCCGCCCACATTTGTGAGGGAAAACAAGGGTTTCGTCACACGCTGTCCCTCACGTGCCACATGCTGCCCCTCCAGCACGTAAAATTTACAAGTGGAGGACACAAGTCTTTCAGTAGACTGTTCTGTATGCATCTGTATGTGTTGATTGCATTTACTATGCAATATAGTAGTATTTACTATTACTATGTATCAATAATAAATGCATTATTGAAACTGTATATTAATGAATACACAGCATGAATTATGCTTCTTTCCCTGAAAGAAGGGTAGAAAGAAGAAGGGTAGAGTTTACACTTAGAGCATTTAGCAGACACAAAATGCATCGTCATGCTAATTTACTAGGTCAGGGACTACTCAGTCCATTTGCCTGCTCCATGTGGTCTCAGACTGATGACTCAGCATTTTGTGTGCCTATGTAAGCATAACAAATGAACTCAGTCCCTTGTAAGGGTGTGTTCATTTTTAAATGAATCACTCTTGTAAAGCTGCAAGTACAGTAGAGTACAGTACAGGAATTTTAGCATTGATGAAACCTCAGATCACTTGTTCACACTACAATTTCTTTACCATAATTTAATGGTGAATATGTGTAACACAGAAGAGTGTAATTCAAAATGCTTGCTTTATATGATGCATTCATTTGGTAGAAATGCTATGATTTGGCTGAAAACCAGTGCAGGCAAATCAGATTTAAAGTGAAAGAATTGTGTCATATTCCAGTTTCTGTTATTGTGAGTTATCTGGCTGGTTACTACTCATACAGCATTTTCTTCCTAAACAGTGTAACATAATTATTGGGAATCCGTCTTACATGTGATTGATAAATCTTTCAAAATGAGACCGATGCAGACATGACACTCATCAAATTGTAACTTGGGTCAAAGACGAGACATGACTTTTTTTGTATTTGAAGGCTGTTTATTTCACAGAAACATTTCAATATGCATAAATCTTACTTATCGTTCCATTCTTCTCATTTCTTTAATAAAGGTGTTCACAGGAATCTGCATTACTATTGTGCTGTTAAAAAAAATCATAATAAATTTACACATTCATTTCTGTAGCATGTATTACATATTTCTTTCTCTCTGTGGCATGTCTTAATAATAATTTACTTTCCTTTGTATTTATATATTACCTCTATAATTTAATTGTAATTTAAAAATTATTTAAATTACAAAATTACAAATTAATCTCTGTAGAATACTTTAATAATATTACCTATTTCTTTTCTTCCTTCTTGTAGGACTTTCTTTCTTTCCTTCTGTGTGACAAAATGACTTTGATCTCCATGGCATCTTTTAATAATACATATCCCATTCTTTCATTTCCTTTCTTTCTTTCTTTCTTATCTCAGTACTTTATTGTAATTTAAGTACAGTTTAAATTACAACATTTCACATTAACCTCTGTGGCATATTTTAAGAATATTACATACAGTATTTCCTTCCTTCCCTTCTTGCAGTCTTTCTTTCCTTCCAAACTTCCTTAGTTCATTTGTTCCTTCCTTCCTTCCTCTCTATCTATATTTAATATTCCGTTACCCACATTATTATGTGGTAACTGTAAGCTTTGAGACGTTAAAGTAACTGATTAATGCCTGCACAGTTTAGTAGTTATGTGGCATTACTGACATTATTTGAGGTGCTGTTCGCTGCATGCTCTGTGTCACTCGGCTCTCTCCATCCGCCGAAAGCTTTCTCCAGGTACAGAGCGGTGGCCAAAGAGAGATGATCCTGGAGCTTTCCTGCCACGAGCTGCAGTCCAAGGGGCAAACCCTCCACACTAAGTCCTAAAGGACACTGGGTCACAGGCAGCCCGAGGATATTAAAGATCCCTGAACAGAGAGAGACGTTTGTAGGACAAAAGCAAGATATTGAAGATCATACAAAAGTGAATAATAAAATGTCTTCATGACTGAACATGAGATGAGAACATCCAAATACAATCAGAAAAGAACGTCCTAACAGACATGTCTATGTTAATGTACAGTTTTAACACACTCTCATTGACGTCTCTTCGATATATCTCCTGAGATAATGCTAGTCATTTTATGACTAGCAGCATTGCCAGATTTGCTTGACAGAAGCCACTTGGTGAGGCTACCCATGCTTGCTGGGTTTATTGGCTATTTTCATAGCGCTGTGTTTGTGATTATGGAGACAGTTCCTCTAGGTATATGAAACAATGAAACACGACCAAGGGTGATTCGAATGCTTTGAGTTTGTGATGGAGAATCAAATAGAAAGTTATTCAAACATTACTGAAACACAAGGAAGTGTAAAGGTTAACCTGTGTAAGAGAAGTTGAAGGGAGTGAATAGAGGCTGGTGGTGTTTGGGTGCCAGCTGAGGGTGTGAAGGATACAGCAGCACTCCATCAGTACCCAAAAGCAACTCCAGCTCCTTTTGCAAACTCTCTTTCTGCTGCAGAATGAACTGAGATGGCTGTGAGCTCTGAAACATCTCCACCAGGGCCAGACCTGAGCAACAGAATTGGGTAGTGAGACAAATGAGATGGGCAAGAGGAAGGGTTGTGATATCTCTATCCTTCTCGTTCACACACAAACAACAGAAGCATGTACCTATAGCAGCCATGGTGTGGGAGGACAGGCCTAGAAACCATTTGAAAAGCTCCCACATAGGCCACACTCTCTTCTCTCCTCCACCCATCAGCTCAGCAAAAGTAGTAGGCAGCTGAAATAAAATCAATCCTCAGTAAGTTATAGCACTTATCAAGCCAACCATAAAGCTGTATAGAAATTTGAGCCAAGTTTTCCTTCCCCAATTCATAGTTTTGTAAGTCTTTCCACTGATTGAGAGAAACATCTAAGTTGCCAACCTAAACCCTCATCGCCACATTATGTGTGTTCCCTCAAATCTGCCCATGTCAGGGTATGTCTAAAACAGTTAGTGATGCCAGGGAAGGGATCATGAAACTTCAAAGAAAGCAGCAGCAGACCCTCTCTTGTTTTAAAATTGTTTTAATACAAACTTCACAATTGGCCATTTGCAGTACTAGAAGCAGTTTTTCAGTAGAAACCAACTTGAACAAGTACAAGCTAGCTATAACTACTTTCTTGTCTTTTAAAAGAACTAGCTTGTATGCTAATCAACTAGCAGAAGGTCATCCATCATATACAGGTAATTCTATAAGAACACCCCATTTGAACTTTATATTTATAGGCAACTTCAAAGTCTGCTCCTGAAGATGACAGTCATGTTCATTTGATCGCTTGGCTTCCAAGTTCACTAACAGGCTTCGCTTTACCATTGCAATGTCCTGTAACATGGCAAAGATAATTCCAACAAAGGAAAATGCTAAAGGGAAGTCAGCAGGTGGAACACAGTCATTGACTCTTTATGTTTCACTTCTATTTCACGGTACTGATGTGTATAAACGTTCCATTTTAGTCCTTGTGAACACTCCTCACTCTGAGACATGCAAAAAAAGTTCCAATTTCATTTCAGAAAGACACTCATACTGATTTGGACGAAACACCATATAGCACTGTCAGTTTTCCCATTTTCAAATAATTGGACAGAAATGACTTTTCAAGTTGAAATTTGTATTCAAATAACCAGGACCAGAGACTGAAGTGACGCTTAGCTTTTATAGACCCCCTTACAGTAATCTGCAAAGTTAAAGTGTGTAAACAATACAAGCAAACCTTTCCATCCTTGCCAGGCGAGGACATCATAGCTCCCCAGATCTGAAAGGAATATTTGAGCTGAGGGATGCGCACGTCTTGAACTTGGACCCCTAAATCAGCCTCCAACCGTTCAACCACCTGAAACATATGAGCACATACCAGTTAAGAAGTACATTTTTTAGTGCAGAGATTTAAAATGACTCACAAATACACACACACACACACACACACACACACACACACACACACACACACACACACACACACACACACACACCTTCTTCTGTGCCTGAATCAGTTGTGGGTCTACAGGAGAGAGAAGAGGTGATCCTCCATCATGAGGAATAGAGAAGAAACGGAGTTTCCTCAGATCCACATTAGCAGAGAGGGATAATCTGTGAGAAGGTACATTTATTATTACATGGCCATTTAATTAAAACAAACATCAATGCTTTTCAGCCATAACGTTCCAAAAAGTCCAAATGCAGTGTTAGTCATTCCATGAGCTTGTATTTCTGCCCATGCAACCTGCTGATGAATTGATTTCAGGTTTGAAACCACCAGCATATAGTGTATGTACAGCTCACATGGGAAATACTATTATAAAGGGGCAGTGGTAGTTCAGTGGACTTCTGATCAGAAGGTTTTGAGTTCAAATCCAAGCACTGCCAAGCTACCACTGCTGGGCATTGAGCAAGGCCCTTAAGCCTCGACTGCTCAGTTGTATAAAATGAGATAAATGTAAGTCGCTCTGGATAAGTCCAAATGCCATAATAGAACTATTAATTGAGTGGTGTTATCCAAAGTACTATCTAAGAAATGGCTACCATAACAACAGTAGATGTCCCAAACTGCTGAACACATTTACTAATTTGGCTGATGGAAAAATGAATGACAGAATGTTCACCCCGATGGACTGTTTATTGTCGCCGGAGATTTCAACCATGCAAATCTCAAGTCAGTGCTCCCGA